>JALLBH010000049.1:0-58541 GCA_036940005.1 Skeletonema menzelii
GGGATGAGACAGCTGTCTTCAGCTGGTCACTCCATTTTACTGTCCATCACCGCCAACCACCATGATAAAAATTGGCTCTACTACGACAAAATCTCACAAACAGCGATATTCGTACCAAACCAATGATACTTACGCAGCCTTTTTGCTGATGATTCTACGAGTGAGATCTATCAAGGAACCAAATCAATATTTACTTTTCTCGCAGAGATTTGCCCATTTCGATTTTGCTTGTGATTTTCTCTATTTTGTCAAATAAGTAGTTAGACGATTTTACTAGCTAATAATGTTGATGACGAACCCAAACGTGCATAATTATTCTCCTGAGATAGAAGAATACGACTCTATCACTTTTTTCTCCATAAAAGCACTTACAGTAGATTTTTAAGTACCCAGTAGCCTTGCTACACAATGCACAAACCAACAAACAACAGAGGTGACGTGTCCGACATACATACAGCTCATCAAATCACATCATCGGCGATACTCTACATATTTCTACGCCACAGCCACACGATGAGCATCAAAAGTATTCTCCTCTGGCGCATCCTCCCGGGCATCACTCTCGCAGTAGCCTGCTTCGTAGGATATCTCCTTCAACATGAGCAACCACTTGGCCTATTATTCTCCATCATCTATCCCCTCTCTAAAGGTATCTTTCCACCAGCAATTATCGGACATGGGAAGATGAAGGGGACTCTTGAAGTGCCCGACGATTTATCTCCTCAACCTCGTCCAAGAAATGAAATGTTTCTAACTTTGCCGGGTTCTGGTGATCTGATGCCACAGAACGGGATAGGCATGTGCTGTCGACCCACTGCCTATGATGATGAATTAGTGTATCGTTCGACACTATGGTACTTGCTCCTTGGTGGACGACACATTGACGGGGCGAAACTTTATCTCAACAGCAAGGCAGTGGGCAGAGGTATTCGTGAGGCGATGCGTCGGGGGGTCAGGAGGGAGGAAATATTCCTCACGTCCAAGATTTTTCCGACTCATTTTGGTTATGAAAGTGCCATTAACGTGGTTCAATCGGAACTGGATGATCTTGGATTGGAATACATTGATTTATTTCTACTTCACTTTCCCTCTTCTGGCCCTTTGCCATCGCAATGTTCCAAACAGGGCAAGGGACCATCCCAGTGCCGTAAAGAAACTTGGCAAGCTCTGTCCGAATTACGCAACAAGGGTCTAATTCAAAATGTGGGCGTGAGTAACTTTGTTGTGAAGCACATTCAGGAATTAGAGGCGTTGACTGATGTCGCTCCTATTGCAAACAATCAAATTAATTTCAACCCGTTTGTACCGGAGGAGACAATGGAGACTGTGGAATATTGTCAGGGACGGAATATTACTGTGACTGCCTACATGCCTCTGGGGGGGTCACATCATCGTTACCTTGTCAATAAGAAACTTGCTGGCCTATCCAACAAATTGGGAAAGTCAGTCTCACAAATCATGCTGCGTTGGGCTATCCAAAGTGGATGTGCTGTGATTCCAGGCACTGGTAACCGGAAGCACATGATAGAAAACCTTGATGTGTATGAGATTGAATTGAGCGATGATGATATGAAACAGATCAATGAATTGAAATACGACGCAAAGGGCTACATGAATGTGGACATGAGTTTTTTGGACTAAAAGGCTGGTCAGGTGGAGCGTTGGTGGAAAAAAGAGAGAAGTAAAGAGGTTTCGTTTGTGCTGAGATTTGAGATAGACAACGCAAATGGGGAAACAAATTGTTGCTCTATGTATTTGTCTCGTTAATAAAGTGTAATGTATTATTTTGTGTATTGTAGCTCTTTCGCTCGCTGTCATTGACTGGATCTTCTCATGATCTTTTCGTAAGTAAGTAGCTCCGTCTCTCATTGGATGATGTCCATTTCAGATTCTCTCATCATTTGATGGCCTACACCGAGGATGTCTCATAATGGTTGGTGCAACATGCTTCTGGCGGAACAGAGCTATAGACAGATGATAGAGAAATGAGCAGACAATTGTGAAGGCCACTCCGATCATAACAACACTCCGGACGCTGTTTGACCACGATGTCTCAATCTCTGCCGATGGAGGTTCGTCTAGCAGTGTTGGAAAATCTCTTCCTTCAGCAAAGGCAACGTGAAGGACATGCATTGCGTTGAAAGTCTCTTCGTCCAACATTGTTCTGTTACTCCTATTACTGTTCTCCTTTTTGAATATATACATTAACGATGACCTAATAGCTCATAATGATTTATGATGGTATGTTGGGTCATTAGTCGGTGCTTCCATGATGCGTGTGTCTCAGTCATTCACGAAACACACAACATAACACGCCAGCAAAGAAACACACAGGTGGTGGAATGACGTTATTCTTCCATCCTATGCGAACTACGACACTACGACTTTTACTAAATTTACAACACAAATGACTCTTCACAAACCTCTAGAGTTCCTCTCTTTTCCATCCATCTGGCACGCTGCCATTGCCTCTAGAGGTGGTCAGACATTGTCACAAAATCAATTTTTGCCTTTTGCTGTGGGGCGTTGGGATCTTGGCACTCTTTCATTAGACCGACCTCATTCAGTTATCGACACAACCACGATCACGATGCTCCCACGAAATGAGGATGAGGGTGACTTGGCAGTCGCTGTATTGCCCAGAAAGACAAGGTCATCGCGTATTAGCTGCGCTGAAATTGAGAAGTAGACACATAAATCAGAGGTTTTGTAAACAGGAAGATGCACGTTTCACCCCAGGTACGTCAAGCAGACTAAACGCTGGTATTCAAATCTTCTTCGTCATAATCATATAACTTCTCGAGCTCGAGGCTCATTATCCCGTGTGTAAAGGAAGAAGAGTCTCAATAGAAATTGAATGTCGTGAGGAATAGTTGCATTCCTTCCCCTTTTCTTAGAGCTCGAGTTGCTCGTCATTTTGCTGTTGCTACCATCCATCCGGAGCTCAAAAAACAAGGACAGTCAAGTACGCCCCTCTGAATCTGAAGTCGTGTGAACCTTCTCGGACTCGTCGTTTGCCTCCTCAAGCCCATGACTTTGCCATACGAATGTGCCGGGCAAGCAAGGATACTCCTGCTGCACTGTCGTGGATCTACGAGGTGTAGAAACCAATCATGCTTCTGCGATGAGTCCCTCATCACATTTCACCACATTGTCACAGTATGACTTAGTAGGAGCTATGCAGAGCAGAAGTAGGGGTGTGAAACTCACTCTAGCGCTGGTTACCCTTTGATGGTGCGGCATCTGGAATGGACAAGGATAGGAGACACTTCGTCTCATTGTAACATGCATAAAAGTTCATTAACTCAAGAACACTTCTTTAATTTAATTCAAGTTCTCTCGATCACTGTACAACAAGAAGTTTACTTCGCCGTCAAGATTGAAAACAACCCAGCACACAGTGCAATCATGCCGAATACAACGAAGAAAATGGCTACACAAAAATCATACCATGTGGGTGGTTCATCTAAATCGGCGGGTGCCGGTGACGCAGCTCTGGAAGAAGCAGATCGTTGCTGAGCTAAAATTGCTGCACCAATCGCCTTATTGCCACCTGCCGTGGAACCATATTTGGGTGTAGGAAATTTTAGCATTCCTGCGTGCCCTCCATCGGCAGACCCTACTCTCGGGATGTTGGCAGGCACCATTTGAAGGGAAGGACGGGCAACCTTTCCCAAACGATTTATGTGAGGACTTTTGAGAGCCTCTGCCTCCTTGAACGCTTCTAGTTTTGCTTTCCCCATCTTTGCGACCTCGCACCACAGCGGCATTAGGAGTAGATACCACGCAATACTTTTGAATAAGCTCTGTTCGGGTGCACTTGATTCTGTCGTTGTTTCTTCGTTCTGTTTCTGAATCGACAACAGTCTGGATGACTCTACGTCTGACTCTGCTGGTGTTGTGTCTGTACTTTCTTCGTCCTTGCCCCAAACTTCTTCTACCTTCTTTAAAAACTCATCTCCATAGACTGCAAGATAAATCATTCCTGGCCCAATGTAAGATAGACTAGACCCTGCAATCGCACCCGTAATGGCAAGAACGGATCCAACAGATTCTATAAACAATGCTGGTATCAACGATGAAAAGTAAATAATCAACGTCAGTGCAATCCTACGATCTCTCCTATTCAACACCGATGCATCGTCACCCTCATGAGCACGCCTTCCGCGAAAGAATAACACCACAAAGACATGCCTGCAAACAAATGAGTCCAAGGGATAAACAAAGAACATTGTTGTGCATAATAATCCTCTCGCCAAATTGGCTGCCTTGGTAATACTCCCACCAAGCACCAAAAAATTGTTGAGGATATCACCCTGCGTCTTTTCCAAAAAGGCTAGGTAACCCGATATCCCACATGCAGCCTCTAAGACGAGGCATAGGGTTAATGCTCGTGATGTAGCCGTCCCCCACCGTTCTTTCGTTGGCTTCTCTAACGATCCTGCAACAATAAATGCACTGTGTTGACAAACGAATGCAAAGCTCAAAACTCCCAGTCCAATAAAAATAGTGGATCTTTCTATTACCGATTCCGATGCTATTTGTAACAATCCTCCCTTTTGCTCTAATGTCTCGGAAACTGGGCTGAATATGACGACTACGACGACCATGCAGCATTGAAAGATGACACTAATCTTAGATGTTTTTGCCAGATCGGCCATGTCTCTTTGCATGGAAATGGGCAGGATGATTGCCATTGTTGACACTACTAAAATTGCCCGTTCCATTCCCACGTCACCGCTGTGGGGATTGAATAGCGTGAGCGTTCATCTTGAGCAAAGACATGATACTACAAAGATTTTTTGAAAAAATGACACATATTTGATATAAATAAACTCGATAAAACGTACCTCTCCACGCCCAACAAAATCGGCAGCGTATCTTTAATAATGGTCAAATAACTCAAGCACCCCCCATACGCCATAATCAGCATATTGATCGATATAAAATAAAACCCAGCACTCCCATACGTACTCTCAAACAAGGTCTCATAACTCGGCACATCAACATGCTTGGCCGTGTTCACCAGCACCCTCAGGCTCTTCTCCGTTAATACCGCACACAACACCACTAATATAATGCCAGCTACCAGGCCACATTCTTTAATGGCGTAGGGGATGCCGACAATTCCAGCGCCAATTATGGCATTGACTAAATTGGAGGTGGCGCCGGCAACGGTCGATTTGTTTTCTTTTGTTTGGGAGGACTCTTTTTTGATTAGGCGGGAGGTGCCTCCGGGTGTGGAGATTTTGACGAGTTTGCGGGGGGTGGAGGGGGCGAAGAAGGGGGAGGCCGGGGGTTTGATGGAGGTCTTTGCCATGCTTGAGGAGTTGGTTTGTTATTGTGTAGTTGTTAGTACGTTGGCAGCGGGATTACTTATGGAGGATGGAAAGTCGTGTCGAGTGTCGATTGTCGAGTAAGTGTCGAGGGTTGGGTCACTGGGTATGGTAGAAAGAGATTAAAAATACCCATAAATAGACAACGTTTACCCGAATAGTGTTATGTGTACTCAGAGTTTGCTGTTTGCTGCAATATGTAGCAATTTGAACGTCTCTGCGATACAATACGATACCAAGGCTTTGGCAGCATCATTATTATAATTTATGCGTTTTCTAAGTATACAACTGATGATGTCTGTATGAACATCACTCTTCCTTACTCACCCCAACCCTCCCATTCCTCACCAAGCAACTGTGCAAGAAACCTATTGAAAGGTTGGTAAAAAAGCTTCAAATATAGTCGTATCGTTGGATCAAGGGGCACTTGAACTCCCTTATTTGCATGGCGATCACCTGTTGCATTCTTGTTTGCCTTTCTAATTATCTTTCCCTGCCTATTTCTGATGAAGTCGTCATAATGCTCATCGATTGAAGTATCCTCGACACCTGCAAATCTCAGCACTTCGTCGACATTACTTGCATTCCACACTTCTTTGAACTTCATCACCATCAACCGATCATGTGCAGCAAATTGTTTTACCCATGGCAGTAATATTGGAGCGTATAGACCACGAATGAGAAATCCTTTCTTGTCTCCTTTGTAATTTTGGATGATTTGGGAGGACTTTTCAAGTGTCAGATTGGGAAAGACGAAAGGAGATGTTGACACGTCTGATGTACTTGCCAAACTAGCTTTAAAATCGTCTAGTGAAGTTGTCGCATTGTCCAATAGCCCATTCAAAATGAAGCTGTCAATCTCACCCTTTACCATTGTTTCAAAGAGAGAAATATTTTTATTGACCCATTTCTTCCAGGGAATGACCATTCGAAAGTGGCTCCCTAATGGTTGGGTAGAAGGAAAATGGTTAGTACGTATCGAAACAAATCAATACTTTCTTGTAGCAACTCTCGTACATAACACAAACTCACAAGCTCTATCGACAGGATCACGCAAAATCGTCAAAATCTTGGGTTCCCAAGGACATAGTGCATCAATAATAAATGGTAAATTATGATGCAACATATACGACGGAGTCTTTTCCATTACAACACTCATTGTATTATTGTTCACCTGACTCATGTTGAAAAACTCAGTGTACTTCTCTCTGAAGAGACATACTTCATCATCGAATTTTTCAGATTCCATTACATTCCCCTCGCGCACGTATTTCTTGAGCCGTCCTTGCACCTTAAAATCGAAAAAATGTGGTTCAAACCTTCCCGCCGAGAGGGGCGTAATGACATTGATATATTTATCAGCAAGCACTTGAAATTCTGAAGTGGCAGACTTTTGAGCACCGATTAGTATTAAATGAGGCACAGCGGTTGGCAGGTGGATGACTCGCTCAGAGGATGTGTTGCGGTGGACTACACAGGTGTGAGAAGTATGCTGAATAGCTGCATAGGGCGGCTGAGGACGATGATAGCCGTAATTGGATCTCTGAAGATGTAATGATGGTGACTTCGCCGTAGTGTCATTATTTGCAATTTCGCCAGAAAAGAGTGACAGAAACGAGAGCGAGAGGGTGACAAGAATGCTAACTATTGTCAGGATGCAGACAATTGTCGTGACACCAAAATTAGACATGGAATGATGATTTGGATGATGATCGGTGTAGTCCAGTCATGCTGTTTCGGCCAAGGGATTCTGCTAAGTAGTGCCTCTCTCTCTCTCTAGGAGAGATGCGGCATTGTGATTTGTGATCAACAACAAAGAGTAAGTTTTCTCTCGAGAGTGGTTTGGGTTTTTGTAAGGGTGACAGGCAGACCGCATCGCCCATCTTTGCCGTGGATGAAAGATGAAAGCCCTAAAGTATGTCGGACAACCTTGCGGAAAACTGATGGAGATGCAAAGAACTGGAACGAACAACCGATTGATGAATGGTCGAGAATAGAAGCCAAATTATTATTATAGTAATGGCCGTGATTTAGCTGGTGTATTCGGGCTGACTTAGGGGCTTTGGTCTGCACCTCTACGGTGTGATAGACGACGAGAGAGACATATTGGGACTGGCGTTATGTTGCCAATATAATATACAAGGCTTTGAGTCAAGATTATGAGATGGTGATGGTGAGAGTACATCATAATAATTCAGTTCTATTCATACTTATTATCTTGATGAGATAATAATATTATGAGATGCAACTTGAACGGTCCCATTTGCAAAGGAGTCTGTAATTTTGTCGCATCGCGTCGTCAGAGGTAAGTAGGTTCCACTTTCACTCTTTCATTCATCAACATGAACACAATCGCGTCAGCGGAACGACGATGCTTTCTACTCTCTAGATGAGTCTCCACTGCGTCAATCAGTGCAAGTACGGGTCGTCCAGTAGACCTGCATTGAAGAAGCACACATGAAGATGGGAGCCAATAAGAGTAGTTGTCTCTACACAAGGAGTAGGAGACAGCATGGCCGATGGCGGAAATCGCCTTCCTCGCAAACTCATGTTTTCACCATACTTTTAACCCTCGTAGCGTCGTGTATAGTCGTTCCAGCAGCACCACTTTCAATTATCGGTACACATGCCTCAACTCCATCGACACTCATACAATCATCATCAACGGCTCTTCGATCTACAAACTCTGCGACATCAGAATTAGCACCAACCCCGAAATCGAAACAAAGTTGGAAAAATGGCGAATACAATTCATCCCTCTCAAGCAGACTGCTCTACAAATACGTAGACCCGTTGTTGGAAATTGCATCAAAGCGCCAGTTAGAACCATCGGATGCATTCAATGTACCAAATGAAAAGTTGATGGAAACAACTGTGACCAAGCTGGAATCAGTGTATTCAAAATGTCGTGAAAAAGCCAAGGCCAGATTTGCAGCACGGAAGAAGAAGCCATCTGAATCGACTGTTCTAGCCAAAGCGTTGCTAACGAGTCAAAAACAAACATTAATTCTGACTGGTGTGCTGCGGCTTCTCAACACTGTCATTCAGGCCTTTCCATCCTTGCTGATAGCTCGCCTATTGCGCCAGATTGAGGCGGGCAATTCAATAAAAGCCATCGAGCCACTACGCTCAGCTTTCCTGCTGGTGTCTGTTCTGAGTGCCAAGATGATAATTGAGAATCAATACTTTCACAATGTCATAAAATGTGCCTGCGAAGTAAGAGGTAGTATTGGGGGATTGATTTTTGATAAGAGCTTGAGACTTTCCAGTGGGAGCGTTGCATCCAGTGGCAACAGTAAAGACAAGAATAAAAAGAAACGGGCTTCATCGATGGGGTCTGGAGAAGTGGTCAACTTAATGCAAAGTGATGCAACCATGTTGGAGATGCTAACGTTACAACTTCACACAATATGGGATGGAGCTTTACAAATCGCAATCTACATCGCTCTGTTGTATAAATTCCTCGGTACATCTGTATTCTGGGGATTGGGCGTCCTCCTTACAACAATACCAATCAATGCGCTTACGCTGCGGATGCTGAATAGATTGAGCGTAAAGGAAATTGAAGCAAAGGATGCTCGTATAAAAAAGACTACAGAGAGTATTAGCAATATGCAACTGTTAAAGCTGATGAGCTGGGAAAATTTATTCGCTAGAGACATACAAAGCCAACGAGATGAAGAGTTAAGACGTCATACCAAAAGAGGTGCAGTTAGGGCTTTATCTCAGGCTATTTCCAATACAGCGCCGGCTATTTCACTTGTGGCAACATTGACGGCATACGCCAAGACGGGAAAACCAGTTGTGGCTTCGACAATCTTTACTGCGATTAGTTTGTTTAATCAATTGCGGTTCCCGTTGTTCTTCTATCCAATGTTGATCGATGCCATCGCAAATGGACAGAATTCCCTTAGGAGGATTTCATCTTATCTCGAGTCACAGGAGATAATCCCATATGTTGATTACAAACCTAAGTTGAACGGTGGAGGAGGTAGTATTGAGATGAGCAATGGTAACTTTCTTTGGTCTGCACCTGCCAATAGCAGCGACGAAGGTAGCACGGCGGATAAAGCTTGTAATAGTGGGGCACCTGCCTTGTGTGGTGCATCGATATCAGTTCAACCCGGCGAAGTTGTTGCTGTCATCGGTGGCGTCGGGAGTGGAAAAACGGCTTTGGTGAAGTCGCTGATCGGTGAATTGACCCCAATACCCCAGAATCCGAAACTAATCCAAAAAGAATATGGGTCTACAGCAGATGTGCCACGAGTATCTGCACATGGGTCGATTGCCTATTGTGCTCAAGAGGCATGGTTACCCAAGGGAACGGTTCGAGAGTCAGTCGTCTTTGGAAGGGAAGTCAACGAAGAAAGATACGCGAGGGCAATCTATGCGGCTGGGCTTGATGATGACAACTTATCCCATGACACTGATGTAGGAGAGGATGGTTCTAATCTCTCTGGGGGGCAGCGTGCACGAGTAGCTCTCGCTAGGGCATTATACGAAGAGAGTGCAGGAATCTATGTATTGGACGATCCTTTGAGTGCCTTGGATGCTTCTGTGGGTGCAACAGTTTTCCAGCGCGTTACCAAGCGATTGCGAGAAGAGAAGGCTGCTACAATCTTTGTCACAAACGATCCGAATTTACCAAGGCAATGTGACAAAGTAGTACTAATGGGATCAGATCCCACAAATGGGTGTTCACGGATTGTCGATGTTGGAACTTACGATGAGTTGATAAGTCGAGGCCACGATTTGCGCACTATTACACCCGCAGAGGAAGACGATAGTACCACTGAAGAAGGAAGACTTGACTCGGAAGAAGATATTGCTGTCAGTATTGTTTACCATAGCAGTGACATTTCTGTTGGAGCTAACTCGACATCAAGTCATGCTGATCCTGATAGTCATATTGCTCTGGAGGAAGATCCGTCATTGCTCGCAGAGCATGCAATACCTAAATCCATTGAACCTAGTGAAGGTGAAGACCATTTGGCAGCAGTGACAAACCAACAAAGACAACTCTCGACTGATGACACCATGTCGACTGGATCAATACCTCGAAGCACCTATCTCACATACTTCCGCAGCGTGAAGAACCCACTTCTAATTGCATTGGCACTGGCCTCTTACTTTGCATCCAATGGCAGCCAATTCTTTCAGCAGTTGATTGTAGCCAAATGGACAGAAACTAGTACTGGTGGGATTGCAGCAGCTGTGAGCGCCAAGTATTGCCGTCAGTTGATATATGCTGCTGCTGGGGTTTCACTCACAATGTGTTTGAGGTCATATTTGACTATGAAAGTTGGCGTGAGAGCTTCCAAAACCATCCATCAGGCAATGATCAAGTCAGTATTTGGGGCACCCATCTCCTTTTTCTCTTCGACTCCGAGTGGACAGCTTCTCACTCGTTTTGGCAAAGAACTAGAAGTTGTTGATAGGAGCCTTCCAGATGGATTAGCCTCTGTGCTGTACTGCTTTTTGCAAGTCTTTTTTAGCACGCTGGCTTTGGCGGGAGTCGTCACACCCTTGATGGCAGTTCCATTAGGACTAATAGGCATACTGTACGTCAAAACAATGGGCCTGTTTCGGCCTGCTGCACGTGATTTGAAGAGAATTGAGTCGAAATCAAGATCTCCTATTTATACACAGTTTCGGGAAGCACTAAGTGGTGCTGAAACTATTCGATCCATACCCAAGGCTTCTAGCCTTTGGTCACGCAAACACAGGCACCTCTCAGATGAAAATTTATCGGTCTATTATTCTGTGAAATCCCTCGATAGATGGCTCAGCGTCCGTCTCGAGACACTGGGCAACACTGTGGTGTTTTCAGCTGCAGTTGCATCAATATTGCTTACTAGGGGTGGAAGACTCAAGTCTGGTGCAGCCGGGTGGGGTCTGACTCAAGCATTGAGCATTACTGGACTTCTAGCTTGGTGTGTTCGAGTGCTAACTGATCTCGAGACGCAGTTTATGAGCGTAATGAGAACGGTGGAATTGACAGATTTAGAGTCTGAAGCTGTGAAAGGTATCGACGAAGCAAAGCCGCGCATGCCAAGAGAATTATCTCGTGCTGGAGAAGCCTTGAAAGCGTTAGAACCAAACGGTTCAAGCTCATTGCCACAATTACCTGAGAGTGATGCTGATCTTTTGCAGTCGGGTTGGCCATGGAGAGGGCATGTTGAGTTCAAAAATGTGTCGATGAGATACAATCCTTCTTTGCCTCTTGTTTTGAAGAACGTATCAGTTGATATACCCGCTGGTTCTACGCTAGGCGTTGTCGGTCGAACAGGTAAGGAGACACTGCTCGTAATTTCAATGTTCATTAATTGTGAAATTAATGCTAACACTTTTTTATTTCCGCAGGAAGTGGAAAATCTTCCCTCTTGCTAACTCTATTCCGTCTTGCTGAAATTGAGGGCAACGTAGGAAGTAGCATCACAATTGACGGCGTTGATATCAGATCACTTAGCCTTCAAGGTCTACGAGATTCAATATCTATCATTCCTCAAACACCTATTCTCTTCGCTGGAACACTCATGTCCAACTTAGATGCATCAGGAAATGCTACACCAGAGGAGGCCTGGAGAGCGCTGGAGTCAGCGAGCCCGCAGCTAGCTAAGCAATTCAGAGACTCGGGTGAAGGCTTAAATACTATGATTTCTGAGGGGGGCGAAAATCTCTCTCTTGGTCAACGGCAGCTGATATGTATGGCAAGGGCATTAATGAAAAGGAGCAAAATTTTAGTGCTGGACGAAGCTACGAGTTCAATCGACATGAAAACTGATGCCCAAGTACAAGAGACAATTAGGAGAGAGTTTGTTCAAAAAGGAGTGACTGTAATAACTGTTGCTCATAGATTAGAGACAGTGCTCGGATACGACAGGATCCTTGTCCTTGATGCTGGTATCCCAGTTGAATTGGGACGACCGAGTGAGTTGCTCAAGAAGCGTTCAGGTGGTTATCTTCGAAATTTGTTTGAAGCTGACAAGCAAAACAGAGAGAGGGGCCTAATACAACTTTGATTTGATGTTGTAATCTTGATTTCTATCTCTAAGTTAATACCTAATTATACCTACTACTTCTCTACTCCCGAGAGAGAGTGCCGGATTTAATCATCTCTCTATCAAGATAAAAGTGGCGTGCCCTCATCAGGTACTCCACTGTTGTCGTTACGAGGGCTCACTTGGTTTGCATGATTCGTCGAACCATCAATGCTATTAGCTCGCCTCAATTTCTGTCGCTTTGCAAACCTCTGCAACACATTTGCTGCCCAATTCGTCAGAACTGCAGAAGCTAAATTGCGTTCCGATATGTCCTCCTCATCGTATATTCTCTCCTGTATCACAGACTCAAGGACATCCTGCAACGTTACTAGCCCCATGAAGCCTGCTTCGGCAGGAATGGCGCGTCCTTCCTCTAATGCACGTTCGGCAATATGAGGGCCAGCACAGATGAATGCAATCAAGCTGCCACCTTTGCGCAGCAAATGAAGGAGCCGGATGAGATTCATTCTCGGTGAAACACAAGGGGGAATGTATAAAGGTAGACTAGAGACAGTTCTCTCGTCGTCCCAGTCTATCATGATTAGTTGCCTTGTCATCAATATTCCTTTCATCGCAGTGCAATCTTTCCCCTTAGGATCATACACAGGCACACGACTGAAGCCTTGCCCATAAATCTCTGCAATGTTTTGCTTCGACAATTCAAGATCCTCGGAAAGGGCATATATTTGACGGATAGGGGTGTAGACATCTAAAGCGCACATTGTTTTGAGATTTAGGGCTCCCTCAACTGCTCTCACCTCGGTGCGATCCAAAGGCGGTGCAATCTGCTCAAACGGGTGATCACTAGCAACTGTCGATGCAGATGACTGTGATAGAGACCGGCGGTGTGTTGGCTTTTCGTCACCAGCTTCTTTCTCACCTACATCGAACAGGCTTCCGAAAATATTGCTCCCACTTTCAGATGATGTCATCTGCTGCTTTTCTGTGACAGCCTCCATAATCTCATTTTTGAGTCGTCTCCAATTGCGAGATGAATTAAAGTAACTATCATTGATAAGTTGTTGCTGACGTTGCTTCTCAGTCTGAAGTTGATTGGCCATGTGTAACCCTCTGAGGGTAGACCTCCTTTTTGGTCCACTCTTTATATTCATAGAGTCAGCCAATTCCTTTTGCTTTTGTGCCTTTATCCTCTCCTCAAATTGTAATCGAACCAGGGCCGACAGCTCTGCTCTATTGTACTCCTCCTCATCGTCTGATTCTTCCGGGACTACCCTATCAAGTAGCTTGACCAAGGGGTAAGTGATGGGGTGCAGTAATGTCATGGATGCACTCAAAAGAGGACCTAATTTTGCTGCCAACAGTAATTGGTCTGGACCAGTGAAAATTGCAGTTGGGATGATCTAAAGAGGAGGGATGAGTATGGTAAGATATTATTTGCAATACGAAGAAACATGTTGCATTCATCTATTCTTACCTCGCCAAATACCAACAACAATGTCACACTAAAAATGATAGTCATCCACGTGGGTAACAACTTATCCAAAAACAGAGGAAGACACTCGTATGCTAATGAGTTCATGACTAACAATGTAACCAACAACCGATGGTTTTGATTGACAATCGGATAAATAGAAGCCGCTGCTTCTTTTTCAGTTGGGTCTAACGCCGCACGCATCTTTATCCGTAGATCTAGTGGATCTAATGTGAGATATCCAAGGAACATGGCTGATATTATTGCTACTAGGCCTACACTGAACGTTGCCCCTCCAATATTGATTAGATAAAATCGAAAGTCGTGTTCTTCTTCAATTTCATCAAGTTGACGCCTTGTAGAGGCTCCTCGTCGGAGATGTGTCTGCTTGGCAGTATCGATATCAAGACTCCGCTCTTCTTCCATCTTGACGAGTCTACCAATGAATGATTTGCAATAATCGAAATCGTCTGCATGATGGCACAAATCGTCAATTGCAATAGGTTTATCGGAGTGCGATGTTGTCAACGTTGCGTTGCCGTGGATTTGAGCTATGCCCAGCAGAAGAATTAGCAAGCTCTTTGAAGACAACATCAGGGATGAATCTTATGCCAGCCGTTGCAAGGCCTCCGATCGCTTAATTACGTCGGTGGTGGAGTTGCAACCATCGCGTCTCCTTGATGCGATGCTCCTTCGATGACTGAGAACCAAGCTGCGCTCTCTCTAGTTCTCTAGTAGGAGTAGGCTAGCTAGGCTAGAGAGAGAGAGAGAGCGAGATCCCGCATCCGCATGATGATGGAATGAGCATGAAGCGTTTGATTTGATTTGAGGGCTCAATTTTGCATTATTGAGATGTGTGTCTTTTTTCGCCTCAATCACGTCCATTCATTCGACGAACAAAACAACCATGTCATCGTCTGCGCTGGGAGAGTAGCTATTACATGTTGTCACAAAGCGCTTAACTCACCATCAGAGCCTTCAAAATAATATTACACAAAAATCATCAAGTAATACTCGGCACCGCAGAATCATGTCGTCCAATATCGTCGAGGCCACCCAAGAGAAGGGAGGTGCCAAAAACCACAATAAATACCGCCGAGATAAACCTTGGGACAACCCCGACATCGACCACTGGTCCGTCAGCCCATGGGATGAAACAGCCGGCGACACCCTCCCTGGTGGACGACTCCTTGAAGAATCATCCTTCGCCACCCTCTTTCCCAAATATCGTGAAAAGTACCTCCGTGAGGTCTGGCCTCTCGTCACACGCAGTCTCGATAAAGTTAAAATTGCGTGCGAACTAAACTTGGTAGAGGGCAGTATGACCGTCCGCACCACCCGTAAAACGAGCGATCCATATGTCATACTCAAGGCACGTGATTTGATTAAATTATTGGCACGGAGCATCCCCGCCCCCCAGGCGTTGAAGATATTGAATGATGAATACAATTGTGAAATTATCAAGATTGGTGGATTGGTACGAAATAAGGAGCGATTTGTCAAACGAAGACAGCGGTTGATTGGTCCTGATGGGGCTACGCTTAAGGCACTTGAGTTGCTTACCCAGTGCTACATTTTGGTGCAGGGGAACACCGTCTCGGTCATGGGAACACACAAGGGCATCAAACAAGTTCGGATGGTGGTACTAGAGTGTATGAACAATATTCATCCAGTGTACAATATCAAACGACTCATGATCATGAGAGAATTGGAAAAAGATCCAAAGCTTCAAAATGAAAGTTGGGAAAGATTCCTTCCCACCTTTAAGAAAAAGAATGTGCAGCGGAGAAAGCCTCATCAATTGGTCGAGGAGAGTAAAAAGGCATCGGATGCTGCAGCGGCCGTTGGGGGCAAATCAGCACTCAAGAAGAAGAAGAAGTCCTATACACCCTTTCCTCCGGCGCAACAACCGTCCAAGATCGATTTGCAGCTCGAATCTGGAGAGTATTTCTTGTCGGAGCGTCAACGGAAGGCTAAGAAGTTGGCGGAGAAGCAGCAGGCTAGTTTGGAGAAGAGTAATGAGAAGAGGAGAGCGAGGGAGAGGGAGTTTATTCATCCGTCTCTTTTGAAGGATGATGGCGAGGGTGATGTTGTGGAGAAGAGTGGCGAAAAGGAAACTAGTGTTGGATCAACTGATGATGTTGGTGCGGATATGGAACGTCTGGTAGGTAAATTTGCCAAAAAGAAGCGTAAGGCGGCAGAGGAAAAGAGTGGAGATGACGAGGACGACGTCCTTGGGTTGGAAGGCACAAAGAAGAAGAGAAAGAAGGATAAGAAGCGTAAGGACTGAGTTTGTTATATTGATCATAGTCGATCAACGTGTCATTTGGGTAGAGGGTAAAGTTATTAAGATGGACGATATGAACTGTTACTTTGATCGGCTGTGCCATAAAATCATATTATTTGCTCCATAATACCTGTGGTGCTACTAACTCATAGGAGTACATGAATAATGAATATGATGTAGGTGTGGGAGTTGATCGATCGAAAATCGAAAAATCGGCTGACAAAGAAAATGTCAGTACGTATTATGTCAAACTCCCGACACTACTCAATGTCACAGAACGACATGACGCTAGTGTGGCGGGTGTGCGGGTGTATGTTGTGTTAGTTCTACATTCCACCGAGATTGCTGTCTAATACTTCAGAGAGAGGCAGAGAGAGAGAGAGAGAGAGAGCAAACAGTCGACGTCTGAGAGCACTCTTGTAGGCACTAGGCGACCGCTCAATAAGGATTTCAATTGGAGGAATATTGTGAAATATTAGACAGCATGAGGAGGACTTCATTATCTTCAGTGTTGCTTCTATCATCGTTGAGCGTATCAAATGCATTCAATGTAGAGAAGAAGGCATCAATCGCGGTCGATCATCTAAAATCGTTCAATAGAGTTTTTGTTGCGTCAACGATTGCCATTTTAGGTTGGAGTGGTGGTGACATCCATCATGTTGAAATCCTTCATCCTCCACCTGCTTATGCCCTCAAAGAGAAAAACGAAGTGTTATGCAACACTGGATTTTTCACCAACGTCGGGGCGTGGTATTGTACAGATATAGGAAATATTGGTGATGAAGGACAAGTCAAGCCATTATCGAAAAACGATGAAGCTAGTGTTGATTCGCTTATGAGCAAGTTCAACTTTGACGATAGCAGTACTACCGAGGGAGATTCTTCAGGCAAAGAAGGTGGGAATGAAGAGAGTGGGAAAACAAATGACCGGAAGTAATGAGGATTTTGTCAGGGGGTGACGATAATATCAAACACGTACCGGGGAAAGAGATTAAGATATAATTATTTAACAGCTACATATGATGTTTAATCTGCTAAAACATTAAACAGATAAAGTCCCCTTACTGCTAGCTGTTTTACCCGCCCTTCTTGGATCAACAGCAGCACACATTCTCAAAGCAGCTCCATACGCCATTGCAGTTGCCATGGCTGTCTCCAACACAGTCTTTCCTGCCTTGTTCTCCACAATATGCACAGTTGATTTACTATTCATCACAAGCGATTCAAGGACATGATCAAGCATTTCAATTGATAGATCTCCAGCATACTCTTCATCGTTCGGGTTGGAAGAGAGAGACAGGTTGTGTGTGATGCATGGACGATTAGACAAGTCCATTGTAACTTCCACTTCCGCATGGCCATAAGTACCAGTAGCGCACCACATGCGATTCAAACCAGCCTTTGTCCCAAATGCAGTGTTTAATACTTGACCCAATGCAATCGAAACGTCCTCACTGGTATGGTGGTCATCGACATACAAGTCACCATTGCATTTCGCCTCCACAGACATCTTTGCCTCCTTGGCAAGTATTGCAACGAAGTCATCCATCGTCTTAATTCCAGTATGAACTTGAATCGAATCACCCCCCTTCAAAAGTCCATTCATCAAAACATGAACCAGAATAGAAGTCTCTTTCGTCGAACGCTCCAATTTCCCCTCTCGACAAAGTTCTAGTCCTGCTGTATAACTCACACTTTTTTCTCCCCAAATCTCTTCAAACTCCTTCGAAGTATAATTATTGGTATCCGTTCCGTCAATCAAATTTCGTAAGGCACGTGAGAATGCCTTGAATGCCGACTCTACCACATGATGTCCATTATCCCCTCGTACTTTCACAAGTGAAATATCCATCCCGGATGATTGAGCAAGGTTGGTGAAGAACGATTCCACGAATTGTGTTTTCATTGTGCCAATCTTTGATCGGCCCTTGTTGGCAGGATATTTTCCATACGGGGGCAATGTGAATTTGGTCAATTTTCCTTCAGTATTAGTTGAACAACTTTTGGTAAGTACACATTCGACGAGTGCCTCATCGAGTGGACAGCAGAACCGGCTTGTACGTGAGTTGGATTCCTCCCCATCCTTGTAGAGAAGTTCCTTGAGCTGGCTACCCAGAGCTGCTCCCACTTGACCCATAATCACACCCTGATCTTCATCGGCATATCGATTCACAAATTCAAATGAGTGTTTGTCGCCATTACTAGTCGCGCTGCTGCTGCTGGTCTCTCCGCTACTTTTTGTGACGGTAACTGCCACACCAATTTGAGCGTGTGAATTGAGCTGGTCGATCATGTGATCGAAGAAGCCGATCCCAGTAGAGATGGGATGGGGGCTCTTGGCCGTGTCTATGCAGGCCACATTAGATAGGATGAATTGATGATCTGCCATTGTCATGGTACTTAGTGTGAGAGGGTGGAGGGTGGTGAGATGCATCGCATGCTTACGCGGTCTGTGTGTCACCTCTAACTGATCCGCAAGGTAGATACATCATCATGCCGATACCCAGCCGATACCACTGTCACATCACAAATAAAATGGTCGAATTCGGCTAGCCAAGTATCCCTCCCGAGAGACTCTGATGATACACGTCCACCGTGAGGAAACAAGCCGAATCGTCTCAGGTGTCAAGCAAAAAATGGATCATGTGTGTACGGGATCGCTCGGAGCGATAAAGGTCTCAATGCCAAGCTGAATGGCACTGATTGCATCCTTGAAGAAGGTCCAGTTGTGGATGCAATTGCTGGTAGACAGGATGAAATAGGAAAAGCTACACATGACATCTTGAATTGCAAATCATACAATGCTTTACAGGAGCATGGTCCTAAGTAAGTAGATATCTTCTAACCTTATCGTAATGTCTGAGTCCATCCCTCTTAGGCAAAAGAAGGATGGAGGCTTCAAAACAACAACAACAAAAACACACCACTGTCCATTTACTATTCAATTATTGTCCTCTCCACGTGGTGGAAGATGTGAATTCAACAGTGTGCCCCCAACTTGTCACCAACAGCTTGGAGTTCTTGGGGGAGGCAAGGCTCCCAATTTTGATTACCTTGCTGCAAATCGCAAGATGTATCTGCATGCTTCAATGATGCATTGTTGCTCCCCATCGTCATAGACTACACAATGTTTGCCAGAGTAGTAAAGGTTCGGCAAAAAGTGACAACAGTTGCAGTAACAATCATTGGTTTCATCTCACTGTCCCTTGCATCTACTTTGACGCCATGGGTATCAAAAACCCGGCACTGCGAGGCAAAAAATTGCGTTAACCATCGTCATCTTTAAATTTTCGTACTCTGAGGCTTATTTTGCGTACACACCGCATGGAGCTACAAAGTCACTCGGGATGTATGTCACTTATTAAACATTTCTGGTGAAATCCTCTTTGATACAAAGACTTTCATGCCAGTGAAAGCAACAGGATAGTTGTGATCCACAATTTCTCGACACTGCCTTGACCTCTTTTTGTCAATTCATGCCGTATTCCTTTAAGTCTCACTTTTGCTACACTCCCTTTGGCCGAGAAAGTCGGGACAATTTGCATCCAAATCGTCCAGGAAACTGCTTCTTCGTTGCTCTCTATATCCAGCTACCATCGTCAGAATGGACTAAGATCAAAACAGCCCAACTAACAGCAGAGAAGCTAAAGAGAGTGATATTTCCACAAACGATAGTGTTGTCCTTTCTCCATGGTTGAATTCTGGAGTAGGCCGAGGAGACACAGTTGGAAAATTTGTAGGGCTCACTGATGGAGCAGTTTCACAATCTTGTTCTGAAACGGCCGTCAGCGTTATCTCGCCACCGTAGGATGTTCTGATTAACACGTCCAGATATGTTTCGTCAGCGAATGTACCCGTCACTTGCAACCGATCTCGCATGAAGCAGCCATAAAATATTATCTCAGCATTGCGATCGACTTTGATCTCCCCATCGAATAAACCTGAATAAACATGAACCTTAGCTGAATTCTGCACAAGAATTGAATACCCATTATCTTTTGAGCCTTTGCCTGCAATGAATGAGCCACCATATATTTTCGCCTCTGATCCGAAACCGTTCACATAAAGGGCGTTACCCCCAACACCTATTGGTGAGTCCCCTCCAACAATGGCTACGCTGTTAAAAAATGAGCCCTTGCTTCCTGTCAATTCACTTGATTGCCCGTTGTTGATATGTAATCCGTCACCACCGTTCTCATATTCGCCTTCAAGAAATGATGGATCAGCATAACTGCCATTAATTGCCCCGCCAGTTCCCACTAGAATTGAGCCTATTGATAAACGAACAGCTGGCCAGTTGGTGTTCAGCGGTGCTTCAATGTAGCCACCGTCTTCTAATAAAAGAGTTGTGTTCCTCGTGACGACAATTGACTCGTCTAAAAAAGAAGTTTCTTTGCTATTGACCACGTGCGTCTCTCCATCATTCCATTGAGTAACGTCAGAAACTTCAATAGGAGAACCGGTAGGGACACGCGGAGTAGTAGGCTCGGCCGTGACTGGAAGGATAGTGGGTGGATTTGTTGCTGACTTGACAGGAGAGGGAGTTTGAACCTGGGATGTTGTAGGCCTTGCTGTTGGTGGCTTGGTAGGGGACATGTTCACAACCGGCTCGTTAGGTTGAGCAACATTGCCACCACTCCCCGGGGGCGGGGCCGGCGGGGTGCTCAAAGAATTTTCATTGAGTGGCAATTCAAAGATCAATTTCAGAATATTTCTGAAGTTCATCTTCTTTTCCATCGAGTAGAGGAAGCGGTCAGATTTCACAGCGAAGTAGGTTGAGCAAGGGTACAAGTGACAGCCCCGTGCAAGGATGAGGTTGACTTTTTCAATAAATGAGTCGTCAGACATGCCCCCGTCGACATATTTGTATAATTCTCGCATATAATTCCAATCCACCGTAGAATCGTAGTATTCTTGAACCCTATCTATCCACTCAAACATTCCAACTACCCATCGAATATCCATTGTTCTCTCTTCGTCGGAGCAAATTAATCCTGGATCGCTACAAAAATCGAGGTCAGGGTACAGAGAAGGTCGATTCTCTGCGGCCGCTCGAGACCCCACGTGGAAATTGAACTTTCCAAAGTTGCATGTTCCACGAGTGTGCAAAACACCTCGCCCCCAGAAAGAGCAACCTTCGATGTCAGTTCGACCGTACGAATTTGGATAGTTTGCATCGTTGTTCAGCGTGTTTGTTGGCTCTTCCCAATACCCAGAGCTGGGAAGGTTGGACTTGGGCATGCACTGAAAAGGAGGCGGCTGCGGAACAAGACGAAAAGGCGGTTCGCTCGTTTCAGGTATGCTTGCTTGTAACGTCACATCGGCGGACGAGGGACACGTCATGAAAGATTGCCAAGGAGGACAACTCTCTGTCCCATAATTCCTCGCATTTTGCCCACACGAATTGGATATAGCATACCTCCCAGTAGCGATATCTTTCTCCCAGTGAAACTCTTCACACGAATCATGATCAATCGACTCTGCCATGGCGTTCGCTAAAAATGCCGCCAAGTTTACAAGTCCAGCATTGAACCCACGCAATCCTTGCTCAGGATCAACTAGAAAGAAGTAGCGGCCATCTCCAACGCCATAATTTGCAGCTTTGCGGAGGGCAGATAAAAACGGCACAAATCGGTACGCTTGACTGTAATATTGCACTGTTCCAAGCTCGTGATGCTTCGATGTGAGTATATTGCCTTCAATTTTTGGTCGTTTGAGGTGTAGCCACTTCTCAGCATATTCGTAATTGTAAACTGTTGGTGGCTCAGGTTGGATTCGGCGACTTCCAAGCTTGAAAATATCATAAACCAAAGTCTCAAAGTTGTCTCTCCGTTGCTTCAAAAAGTTGATCGTATGCGGAGAACAGAAAAAATCATCACATCCACGTGTGAGCACACTGCTGACTTTGTCGATGAAGAATCGCACGTCTGATGGAACTAGCCCTCTTTCCACCAAGAGCTTTAGCTGTGGTAAGTACTCCCATTTTGTCTCATCGTTGGAATATGATTGAACGCCCTCGATCCATTGATGAAACGCCACCATCCACTTCAATTCTGGATACACGACGCCACCATATTGCGCAACATTGGTATTGCACAGCACGGACTATGAAATTGAACATGCCAATTTAGCAAAGTAAGCAGCCAAACATCAATTTATCAATTTGCTAATGCCATCACTCCTTCGCGATAGGCGGGGCAATCTGAAAGTAACGAGCACACAGCACACTCACCGGTATATTACAAAAGTCAACATTTGGATACCTCGCTGGTCGATTCTCATCATAAGCACGTTTTCCAAAATGATAATTGAACTTGCCCAACGCACACGTCCCCTTAGTCTGCAATGCACCTCGTCCCCAAAAGCAACACCCCTCTACATCAATCCGTCCACTGGCACTAGGGTAAGCCACATCTTGTACAAATTCAGCAGTATATCCATCCCAATACCCAGGATAATCACCCTCATAATCTTTCTTCCCACATGCAAACTCTGGAGGGGGTTGATTCCGAAATCCATTACTCACCGTCTTTCCAGGTATATAATTATACTTGGGATGGACCGTAGCTCTCATATCCATCAGTGGATCAACTGGACAGGATACATCCACATCATTGATGGTACAATCTTGTGCATCATCTTCTTCTTGATAGGATCGTCCATTTTGACCGCAGGCATTGCTGGATGGAAAGTACCGTCCATTGACTGCACTCAATTCAGTCAAGCTGATTGGTTGATCACCACCACTAAAAGTAGTCGAAGTAGTATCAAAGCCAGTCATCATTCCATTCCACTCATCACAAGCATCAAACTGAATAGACTCCACCATTGCATTCGCTAGAAATGCACATACGTTCACAATCGCCAGTGTCATCCCCTCATTCTCCCCCCCCAGCAATGAGGATGATGACGTTGTGGCACTGCTCTCATAATAATCTTGACTGACATAAAATGCCATGTTCGACTCATCATTCACATAGTCATTATTCCCCATTACCTTATTAACTGTGTACGGATTCGTCGTTCTGTGGAAGGAATTTCCAAGTGTCCCATCCACCGCCATAGTTTGAAGTGTCCGCATGAAATCATCGTAGGTGTACACTCGACTTGGGAGCGTGGGCTGTCCCACGGTGGAGTAGTTGATGAGATGATTATTGGACGGTTGTTCGGTGGCGGTGGCGAACTGGTGGAGAGTTTGAAAGACAAAGTTTTCGATTTGGGGACGATGTAGGTCGATGTGATCTTTCAGGAGGAGGAAGGTGTTTAGTGGGGCTGCTGCAGTGGCTTGAGTTTTTCGTCTATGGTGTTCCTCATTGTCGGCGGCGGCGGATGATGATGATGAAGCCAGCGGCGGAAGAAGGAACAGGGGAAGGATGGCGAAGGTAAGCAGTTCAATTAATATTGCCGCTAGCGAGAAAATTAGGCGGCGAATATTTTTAGATCTCATTGTGGGGGGCAGATGTTTTTATTATGCGTAGCGGCCTGCCTCCTTCACTGCTCTGACGTTAATATCATTTGTAGATCGTCCTACTTATTGTACCTGAGAATCACATCTATCAATTCTGAACACATCATGTTGTGTTTGTAAGTATGGTAGGCATACATTGGCACGACAGATATGTTTTAAACGTTTCAAATGATGTCGCAGCGGTTCATTTTGTCACGTAGGAATAAGTACAAAAAAATTCGGCATCAAACTAAAAGCCGCCCAGCTAGCGCAGCCAACAGCCACCACCAGCCACATCACACACCTACCCACCGACCCTTGCTTGCTGGCCAGCCATGCATGCTTCTACTTCTTGTTAGCAATATAATAACATCAACATCATGCCGTCACCTGTAGAAGAATCATCATCTGTCGCCTCAACGGTAACACCTCAGAGTTCGATCGCTCATCCCCCTCCTCTGCCATCAAAACAGCCTCCGATGGGTAAAAAATCAATAGATCCAATGTCATCCTTCCTCGCCGGTATTGCAGGCGGGGCATCGTCAACAACACTTTTGTATCCACTAGATTTAATCAAAGTTCGTATGCAAGTTGATGAGCATAATCGGCGAAGCATTAGTAGCAGCAGTGATTACAAGTGCAATAATGCTCCATTGAAAGAAGGGGCAAACAAAATCCAGCAGCCATCAGGAAACAATACAAATCCAAGAACCATCTGTACAACTGTTAGAGGAGTCATCAAACACGAGGGCTATACCGGGCTCTATAGAGGGTTAACTCCTGCACTTATCGGATCGGCAGCGAGCTGGGGAGGATTCTTTATCATATATGAAGAGTTGAAATTGCAACTGTTGCAGCGGAAACGACTGAGTGCTGCTGCGTTATCACAAAATCAGTCAAAGGCATCAGCAGCATTTAGTAACTCGCAGTCTTCCACATCATCATCGTCATCCGATGGTGGACAATATTATGAAATATCCAAAGATATGCACGTAGATGAAGAAATTGATGTCAACACTAACAATATACTACAATTTAAAGAGGCGGAGAAGAAGGTAGTATTGGGCCCATTGGAACACTTTTCAGCATCCTGCCTCGCGGGAGCATGCATGGTGGTATTGACCAACCCAATTTGGCTCATTAAGACAAGGTTGCAATTGCAGAATTCGAAATTACATCAGCAATTGAGTTCGACATCCGCTGCATCTACGGTAGAAGCATCATCAACAGCAACAACAGCAACAGCGCAACAAGTGTCAAAGCAACATGTCAAACCACCCTATCGTGGACTAATACACGCAGCCTATACAATAGTTAAAGAAGAAGGCATTCTAGCGCTATACAAGGGAAGTATACCAGCGATGATGCTTGTATCTCACGGTGGGATACAATTCGTTGCATATGAGTTTCTCAAGAGCCATTTTGCCAATTTTACCAACAGCAATGGCAGGAGCAACAATAAAGAATGGAGAAAGGGAGAAAGAAAAGGTACAGGGACACCCATCGGTGAACGACTACGTGACTCATGTGGATACCTCGTCATGGGAGCTTCATCAAAATTCATTGCTAGTACAATCACCTATCCGATTCAAGTTGTCAAGGCACGATTGCAACAACGATCACAGGTGGTGGAATTTTCCGAGGCTACTGGCGAAATTGTCGTGTCGAAACGTGAATATGCAGGAGTGGTGGATTGTGTTACTAGAATATGGAGGAATGAGGGGATTGTTGGTTTTTTTAAGGGTTGTGTGACGAATGCGATTCGGGTAGCTCCTAGTGCGGCGATTACGTTTGTTACGTATGAGTTTGTTTTGGATGTGTTGACAGGGGAGTGTTGAACTAGTTCAAGAAGCGTACAAAGCTAAATAACTCGCGTTCTTTTAATACTGTTTTGGTTCTACTTTCTAGTCTTACTCCTCGTCACACAAGACATCTGGCCTATCAATTGTCCCATTGGCTGCACTTACTGTCCTACTGAGCCATTTGGGTGCCTACTTTCTCAGTAATACTACCCACCTCCTTCACTTCAACTCCCTCTCCGTCGTCGATGACTTCAAGTTCTTTCTTTGTTTCCTTTTCCGTTCTCACTTTCAACTCGTCTAAATTCATAGGTGCAAATGCACCTACTACTTTTTTCTCAACAGGAGACATACGAACAGTGTCCCTCAAATACTCTCGAAAAGACTGAGGGCTAATGTTCATGACTTTCTTGTAATCACCACGAGGGAAGTTCTCCTCCATTCCACTTGCCTTGATCTTTTCAAGTGCAGCCGTGTCTTCGTCAAAGAAGTCCAGTGGCTTTTCAACGTACGTGATAGCCGTATGGAGACGCTCAGAAAGAAGTGATGCAACCTCTTCATCCGTGAGAGGAAATGGACCGAGCACATTGTGCGCTTCCCTAGTGCGGCTCTCATCAAAAAGGGCCTTGATAGCAATATCAGCAACATCGTTGGGTGAGACATAATTGACTTGCTTCCCTTGACTTGCGCCGTAAAATTCATGGTTTTTCATCAACCCACGTCTTTCAAATCCATTACGGAATACGTTGCTCATGAGATGCGTGGCGAAAATGATCGTTGCGTTGAACTCGTTGCGGAGGATCAAATCGCCATCACAGAGAGCATGCTTCTTCACGAAAGGAACAGAAGGAATTTCATATCCCGGTTCAGCGGTAGAATCTTCGGATCCAAAACATTGGCGTGGGTGGTTCTCAATCTTAGATTGGATAGCATGGTAGAAAGATAATTTTACGATCTTCTTGACTTTGGCCCTATGGCAGGCATCGAGGAAGTTGACGAAATGTGCATCCCAGTTGGCAGGTTTCATCGGGGTGGTGACAAATACTGTCTTGACATCTTCCAAAGCGATGTCATAAGTGGATTCATCAACGAAGTCGAAATTCACCCGCTCAATGATATATCCGTTATCTTCCCACCGCTTCACATAGAAGTCATCCGTATTTTTAACTCCAACGCGAATCAACGGGTAATCCATGTATGCCAGTTGATCGACGACGCGATAACCTATCACATCATGCCCATCAACGACAAGGATTCGACCTGTCTGATCGATAGATGTTTTCTTCATGCCGAAGCACTTCTTTAGGTCTTCTACAAGGTTCAATTTCATGATTTGTTTCACTTTCTGCGGTGTTTGTTATTATTCTGCTGCTACTTTTTGCCTTCGTTATGGAGGGCGGGGCAATTCATTTACGACCAAACGCAACTTCAAGTAATGAGAACGCCGATGTGATGGGATGAGAACTCTAAACACATCGTGGAAGAAAGGGTTTTCTACTTGAAGAAAGGGTTCTTTTCATTTCGCGCAGATGAGCACCTCCCGTCACGTATACGCATGGCTTAAGCTTGGATGAAGAAGAAAATTTATTTATAATAAAGCTGTATCAATTTTCAACTGAACATTGTTCTGAGAATCTGACCATGTCGAGGAGATCATCGATGCTACATTCTTCGCCCCAGCGATCCACTTTTTCCAAGCAAACGAGTGATGCGGAGGACCGATCAACAAACTGGATAATCCAACAGGTCGGCGGTGAATAATTAGCTTGAGTACTCTGGTGCCATGTTGGATACGTTCTGCAATATATTCATCACTAGTGATCAGCCGATCAACCAATCCAAGTTTGAGAGCTTGAACTCCAAGGAATACATCACCATTTGCAACTCGATCCAATGATTGCTGTGAGTGAGATAACTTCGTTTGGCTACCAAGCTGAAAATAGTTACTAGGCGGCTTATCAGCATCACCCTCTGCAACGAACGCCTTCACCAACGATTCTTCTCTTGCTTCACGCACATGCTCCCGAAAAGAGTCATGAATCCTATCTATCATGGCTTGCATTGTTTCCATTCCATCTTTTGTCACATCACCAAACATGCCTACTGGTTGTTTGTTCTTTCCGCCAAGGAATACGTATGGTCTCACTCCATACTTCTCAAGCGCTTTTTGTACATTTACAGATTGACCAATGACTCCGATGGACCCAACCATTGCAAATGGAGCACATAAAAGTTGTCCAGGAGATGCCATACACGCCATCATGTATCCTCCACTAGCTGCCACTGAATCAACACAGATAGTCAACTTGATTCCTGGCGTTGATCTCAGACGTTGCAAATGTGATGCTGCCAGTCCGTACGACGAGACGCTCCCACCAGGAGATTCAAGTAGTACAATCACTTCCAGCTGTGGAGGCGAGACGTCGGTTGCTTGATTTTCAACGAGGGGGGCTGGTGTGATATTTTCAGTAGTATTCGACGTCGGCTCTGACTCAACCTTTACACTTTGAAAGAATTCTTTATCCTCGGACTGGACCAAGTGTACCAAAAACGTAATCTGATCTCGAATCCTCTCCATGCTGGTAGCTTGTGTATCCAATTTGGTCATATCCAAAACGATTGCAGTCCCGTTGTTGTATACATGTGGATAGATGTTAGACAGAGATGAGACCTTAGATTTTGGCTGTCCAGATTGTTTTCGTTGCTTCAATTGTGATGAAGACGATTTACGTGAAGTGATTGCATCAATCAGTGACATCATCGGGCTACCAGCACTCATTCTGCCGCAACCAGTGCCTGTTCCAGACGCATCATTTCTACCCAAATGATACTGATGAGATTGCAAAGCAGGATTGGTAAGGAACGCTTTCCTCCATGCACCCCAATCTCTATAGTACCGTTCATTCAACTGCTCAAATGCGTAATGTTGTTCCAGTGGAGGCAAGTAAGCCATACGTGTCGCCAAGTCCCCATCACCCAACGCAGGCATGATCCATTTCATTAGATCCGAGTCTGCACCCCCTCGTATGGAACGAAAGATGAAACTTGTTACGATGGGTAGGATGAGGGGAGTGTATGCGGATGAGATATTGTGGCGAAGTAATGTGGGAAGGATTACTACCATGAGAAGCAGTAATAGTGGAACCGCAGGTGACGGTTTCGTAGGCATCTCTTCATCTACGCCATCAGTAAGAGTTTGATTTCTTCTTTCAATGGTACTATCATCATCAATTGTTGCATCAGATGATCGAGGGGGCAAAAAGCACCGTCTAACGACCTCCACTACCAGAATCAACTTTAACACATCAGTCGACCACCGTACCACAATCTTCCTCTCACCAGTGATTGGATTGACTTGTGTCGGTATGATGTTATACTGAATACAAAACTGATAAATGTCTTTGCGGAAGGCAATGATTGCAAGTAGGATGTACATGTTGAATTGATTGTGTTTCCATAGTTTGTAGAGGCGTTTGTTGACGCTTGACCGCTGTTTGGATGATTTTGATTTGGATATTGTCTGCTTTGATTGTTTGCTTTTGGAAAATGAGGCGAGATCCTTCCCCACCTCCTCCTCATCATCATCTTTGACATCATCATCATCTAATAATTCCTCGTCTGCTGCATCCTCATCTTCAATGTCACTTTCTTCACTGTCGATCCCATCGGAAGTGTCGCCATGATCCGTGCTATCGCTATCGGAATTATCTACGCTGCTATCTTTCGACGGTTCATATTCTGGATTTTCCTGCACTAAACCGTGATCTCCACCTCCTCTGACTCCGAATAATGATAGAACAGGTATTTTGTTGTTCTTGTTCAAATGATAATTCTGTTTGGTAGATGCAAACAACGGATGTCCACATCTTCGATGACGTGGCCGGATTAGACTGATATGATTGGCAGCGCCGACGCAATACAACAGTGATGCCATAGCAAATAGCGTTGATGCACGTGGCACTGAAGGCCGAGAGAGACCGTGAAGGCTGGTGCTGCGGGCTATTGGTTTCATCTTCGATAATAGAGAGATGGGTAGTGGTGGTCAATAGTTGGTACGATAGTCAACATGAATAAGTGTGGAAGAAGAAGACGTTCGAGTGGAGGATGGAATGAATTGGGAGTCCTCTTCAATCGACATAGACACTGTCTTTCTCAAGACCCAAGCTACACAGTAGATAAGTATCTCTCTGAGAGAGAGAGAGATAGAGGGAGAGAGAATTAGTACCATACTTTTTAACATCCTGGGCGTCCTGGGGCTCTACAAATTATAATTATTAGTGAATGAAAGGTTTTGGTTCTAACAAAAATCTATTTTGAATTCAGTTCTGCTTGTTGTTGGTGAGATATCCACACACACAACAAGGAACTTCTTTCATTCTAGCCTCGACATGATTCCTTTACCCCTGCTGGCGCTTGATACTCTCAGTATTCTCAAGATTGAGCAACTCACGAGATGAAAGTGTGCCCTCCTCCAGCAAACGTTCAGCCAACTTACGCAACACAAATTGCCAGTAAGGAATGCCAATTTGAGCACGCGCACTCTGGGAGTACCACCTCCGTTCTCTCTTCGGAAATTCAAGCCCCACCAACACATTCGGCACATCGCCATCATATTCATCTTCAAATATCTTCTCATACTCCTCAGTAGTATTCTCTTCCCCAGCTGGGAGAATAGGGCGACGAGTAGCCTTCTTAGGTGCAGATTTGACCGCATTGTGGACCTCAATGCTTGATGCCACAGCTTTGGGTACATCTGCATCAACCACCAATTTAGACCATTCCGTATCAAATAACCTCCTTGCCTCATTCACCTCTTCAGTACTCATCTCAACAACTGAACCATCGGTGAAAGTAGAGACGAACGACTCGGGATCATCCTTGCACTGAAAATCAGATAAGATAATTTAGTCAAGACAGTATAATTAAGTGCAAACAGTCATGACTTCTTATAGCCTACTCACCTCAGTGATGGCACCGCGAAAGACACTACCCCCAAGCAATTTCAGGGCAACTTTGTGCCCAACGGCAGGGGGCTCAGAGCTATCATCCTCCTCATCTTCGTCACAATCTACAGCGCTTTCGCTTCCTTCATTGGCAGAGTCGTCCTCAGGTGTTTTACCGGGTGGTTCCACCCGAACTACATCAGGCATGGTGAGTTGCTGGTCATTGTTGGTCGATCCAGGCACATATCCATTCGAAGAAACAACGATTTTGTTCAAAATTGGAATGATGTCTCCTCCGAAGATGAAAGATTCAGCATGCCGACCGTAGCAGTATCGCTGATAACGCTCAGATTCAGGGCAATCCGCAAGATCAAACTCCTTCTTCCACGTTGTCATTGCCTGATTGATATCAGTGCAGAGTGTCAGCCTGCAAGCCTTGCCATGAAGCAAGTTATTCCATACGTCTTCTTTTTTCCATGTCTTCTTTCCCTCATTAGGGCGAACAACAACGCACTTGTCGCTCACGCGTCCCTGGTTGATGATGAGAAATATCCTTGGCACCTCAAAGCCATGACGACGATCAATGTAAAAGCCCGATTTGATAACCACATTTTGTCTACGACCAATTTCATTTCTTATGCTGGCTACAGAGGAATATACATCGTTGTCGGACGCCGCTGCTTCATTGTAGAGCTGCAACGCAGTTTCAGCGTCCATTCCACGATCGACTTTGACTTCGTAGAGAAGAACACGCTCGTCTTTTGCTTCAAGTCCTCGGAAGCAAAATGACCTAGGCTTCTCGACGACAAGACTGTGACCACCAATAGTATGAATACCTTGATCGTACGTGCCTTCTCGCTTGGCGAGAGTAACTTGCTTGCCAAGATAGGCGATAAAATGATCGACGATCAATTTCTGTCTAAACAAATTCATACCCAATGTACGATTGAGGAATTTGGGGACATTCATGGGCTGTTTCTTGGAAGAATTGTTTTCTCCAGACGCCGATTCTTCCGTTATGCCAACATCAAACAGCCAAATGAAACACAAGACATGAAAGTTTAGGCCAGCCTCTATGGCAGCTTTGACTTCCTCGTCGATCTTGGGCTTGATAACCTCCTTGGTCTCGGTGCCATCCATAAGATTCTCCAAATATTTTGCCACACTTTTGCCATCACTGATGGCCTTCACGCGCTGCTCTGCAAGCTGAGGACACTTTTTCACAAGCAACTCCTCCATCATTTCGTAGTGAGCTTGCTCAGATTTTGCGTCATCGGAGTACGGCGCAAGATTTTTCTTCCAGTCTCCCCCCGGTTGATCAAGCGCTTCACTAAGGCGAGAGTCGATTCCCTTCAGAGCATCGAGGACGAGCTTTTCAGGAGCATCAGAGATACAATTCTTATTACACTCCCAGATCCCCTCGAGCATCTTTTTGAGTGCACGAGAGCCAAATTTATTATCGAAGTCAAATCCACCCAAGCCCAAGGCATTCGATTGCCCCGTCGCCCTACGGTCGCCCTGTGTCAATGCTCCAAGGAGAGCTAGTCGTTTAGCAACAGCAGCTGCGAACCTCTTCTCACCTCCAACATCACTTATTAAGAATTTATAGCTGGGACCTGACGTTTGGTTGGCCCTATGGGTCCGTCCCAACTGCTGGATAGCCTTATCGGCAGACCAAGGCAACTCCAAGGTAATATGGACACGTCGTTTTTGATTCTTGACGCGCTTATCAGCTTGTAGACTGATCCCAGTAGACGCCGCTTCGGACAAAATCGCCACCAACTTCTTACCGGACTGGAAATTGTTCCTCTCCTCAATATTGATCTGATCAAAGCGACCAGTGCCCTTCCTCTTCTCGTAAAAGACGACCATCTTTCCCTGTGACTCATCGAATCGCTTGACCTGTCGAATCTTGCGTCCTGTCAACTCAGCGACCTTTTCTGGACCACCTAACTCGTTCAAAAGACGGTCTAAAGGGTTAGCTGGGAGAGCTAAAGCATCTACATCGTCGAGCCAACCTTTCACCTTTTCACATGCCTTTCTGTACTCCACCATCCTTTCATTCTCCACACTAGCGGAGGTGTCCATGTTCAGATCAATTTCATCCCATTGAATGCGTTTGATGACACCCATTCCCTTCTTGGACTTGCCCTTAGCAAGCTTTTTACCATTGCCAGTGGTAGCAAAGACATCGTCATCGGCATCAATGGTATCATTATCGTTGTCTTGATCCATTTCAAAATCACTGTCATTGTCAGAGTTTGTGGAGATATTAGCTCCCCTTCGCTTCTTGTTCGCTGGCTTGCGTCCCTTTTTACTAGGCTTTCTCTTTTTCCCCTTCGAGCTGCGTGAAAAACCATCTTCATCAACATTGATCTCGGAATAATTGAAATTCTTGCGACGCCCAGAACGAGAGGAGCGGCTACCAGAAGTTTTCCTCTCTGAAACCTCATCGTCGACACATCTTGCAACTTCCGCTTCTGTCATATCCTCGGAATCACCATCTTCGAATTGTACATTGTAGAGTTGTTCGTCGTCGAAATACTCCTGGATCATACCTTCATACATTTTCATCTCCCCAGTGTTTGGATCTTCGAACTCCTTCGATAGAACTGTGCCCAACTTGAAACGTTGCCCAGACGAATTTGTACTGTCTTCCATGTCTTCGTCATCATCACTCTTATTGACGTTCAGAAACACCGGGGCGATAACTCCACGAGGCTTTGGTGGGAGTGGAAACATCATCATTATGATTCGCTTCAGATCTATCATCAAAGAGTCGCGATAAGGGAGAGCTGAGATAAAGAACATATTCAAAGACAAAAGGATGATACAGCTAACAGAGAATTTTTCTCACCTTCATTTGGGGCAGAGACGAAGTCTTCAAAGGATCCTCCAGCATCCTCATTAATTCCAGCAGCGGCAGCAGCTCCCTTTGATCGGGCCTCGCCCGTACTCTGAAGTCCAATGACGCAACAGTTACCGTCATCCAATGCTTTCTTAGCCAGAGAAATAGCGGTATCGACCTTGCTTGCAATACAAAGACTCCGAAAGAATCTCTGATGAGCAGACCAGAACAATCCTGTGATGATGAAGAAGGTATATGTCAGAATGAATGAATGAATGGTTCTAGTTCAGAGATATTGTAATCAGCGATGAGTCAAAGCACTTACCTAGCAGATTCTTTGCCTTGCGCTCACGATACGTACGACGGAGTCTTCTCTCCTCGACAAGCTTGTCATCGTCATCTTGGTCACTCTCAGAATCAGAGTCTCGATGCAATTCGAGCTGGTAGCGCATCTCCTCGAGCATCGCTGGAGTGGGTTCCATCCCCGTCCTCGCGGTCCAATTGGCAACCTTTTCCGTCGCGCCGTCTCGGCGTTTGAGTTTGGTGCACCGATCGAGCAACTGGGAATGTAACGCCGTCCAGATGTCTGAGGCTTTGTTGTACATAGCACTTACTTTCTCATCAGAAATACCGTCTACGAGCTCAAACTCGCAAGATTCGTAGGAGAGAGTGCGGGCACAGAGAGCGCCAATTGACTTCAAGTGCATGGCATGGAGTCTGAAATAAAGCAACGGTAAATATGAGCAATAATTGGAGATGTCGTGACATCAAAAATTCATAGAGATACTCACTCCATAGCACCAGTGCCAAGTCTCTTCAGACCATCTAGGAATTGATTAAAACCACTCGGGTGCTCTGTTCCTGGCCCCCACAGGCCTAGCCTACTCATGAACCCAAGATTCTTGGGATGACTCACACTTGTAGCCGAGCAATACACCACTCTAGCACGGGGCAAGGCCTGTTGGAGATAGACGACGTTTTTGGCAGTTCGACTTGACTTTTCCTGTTTCTTCCCTTCCCTGCCTCTAGTCATTTTGGGATTGCCCTTCGCATCCAACTCAATAGTCTTGGCCTTGTGGCATTCATCCAACATGACAAGCCCATCAAAATCCTCCCCACCACACCATTCAATGAGTTGATCCAATCTCGTCTCCTTCTGACGGTTCTTGCTTATGAGGGTGGAGTAAGTGGCAAACATGACACCCTCTGGATGAGATTCAGTCAGATCTCCGTAGGGTAGTTTGCCAAGGTTGTAGCAATGTGTTTCAGCGTAATCACCTAATCCTAAGTCACGTAGGTCCCTCTTGGCATCCTCGTACAGGTCCGAACTGACAGAAATCCACACGTGTCTATTCCTACCCCTTGCTAGATTTTCAATGACAAATCCAGCGAGTGTCCTGCCCTTACCCATCCCTGCAAAAGGGAAATAAACAAGAGAAGAAATAATGTATGACAGGTAAGAGCATTCAGATAATAATGGTACTCATGTACACATGCACAGTGTTAGTTATCTCACCTGCACCGTCACCCAACAAGAATCCAGCGCGGACAGGCTTCTCCACCACCGCTTCCCCTCCATCAAACGATGCCTCCTCCTTCAATGGCAAATCAATCAAATGTCTCTGACAGCCATACACAATCGCCTCCAACTGCAAATTTGACAACTTCCCCATAGACAAAATATCCGCAGGCATGGCAAGATTATACTCCACTTCAGGAGGTTCAACAGCGCTCAGCGTCGAATTTTCCACCACTGGATCAGGATGGTCCACTCCAAACTTTACTTTCTGAGGTTTATAACTTGTGTACGTGATTTCATCTGCCTCTTCGACATCTTCCTCCCCCTCCTCCTTTTCTTTGGCCTTATGTGGTTCCGCCTTGACTTGTTGTTGTTGTTCACCACGTCCACCACCACGTTCTGCCTTAACCTTCTTTCGTTGCTTTTTACGACATTTCTTCTCATGCTTGCGTTTTTGATGCTGTGTAGCGAATTTTTGGGGGCATAGAGAGCAGCAATAATATTTGTTTGTTTTACTTCGGGCCGCCGATACCGCAGATGAGGATGGAGGACGGTTCATGGTGGGAGACAGGGATACCCGTGCGGATGTCGAAGCGGCATACTGCTCACGCTTTACTTCCGTCCTTTTATTAGGTGAGGAGGGGCTATGATTTTTGTAACACTCTACTCTATGTTCTGCCCAGTGCGCATATTGACAGGTGGCATTGCAGTAAAAGACAGATTTGCATGCCGAGCATTTTTTGAGGTCGGTGCCCTCCTTACCGCAAGAGGCGCAGGTGTTTTGATCAGACGAACTGGCTTTGGTGAAGCAAGCCGGCCCAGATGTCTGTGCCGAAGACGATGCCCCCGCCGCTGTGGCACCATTACCGCTGAAGAACCTAATCACGGACCCCAGAGATGCCGATGCCGCCGGCATTTTTTGTGGTGCCATCTCAGAATCATCATCGCTGTCGTCAATGACTATGGCAGTTTCTCTAGTGTTGTGTGGGGAGCTGGGTCGGTTAGCAACACCATCATTGGTTAAATCTATAGCTTCTTCCATTGCTGTGGTGTACTCTTAGCTGCTCTAGTAGACCGTCGGCATGTAGGAGCATGTAATGTGAAAAAATGACATGCTGAAGAAGAGTTGCAGAAGGAAGAAAGTAGAAAGTTAGTTGGCGCCAAGAATTTGATTTGGCGCCAACTAAAAGAAACTCCTTTCTATCTACGATACTCTATCTCGTGCATGCATGCAACATAAATAATTACAAAAATTGTTGTACTTCTCCTTTCATATAATAGACACCCGAAAGTAGTTCATACTTATACTTTATACGGGTTACACTCCGCTTACTAAACACCTTCATCCGTCCAGTAACAACTTATGTAGACAGAATTGGAGCCTTCACAACATTCTTTGTATTCTCTGCAACATATTCCCTGGCCCAAGCATCACAGTTCAAAATATCATCAAGAGTAACGTCATCAACCTTAAAGTCCTCCTTGTGTGCCTCCATCGCTCCCTCGATCAACTTAGGAATATCCAAAAATCCCAAACCAACATCTTCTCTGAACATTTCGTTTGCTGCCTCATTTGCCGCGTTCAACACTGCTGTCATGGTACCTCCCTTCTTTCCAGCCTCATATGCCAATGCTATACAGGGATACTTCTCTGTATCAGGAGCCTTAAAAGTCAAGCTTCCAATTTCAGCCAAGTTCAATGGTTTGTAGGGCATTTTGAGACGATGAGGCCACGAGACACTGTAGACGATTGGAAGACGCATATCGGCCCAGCCTAGTTGGGCAATGCAGGATGTGTCCTGAGTTTCAACCATGGAGTGAACGATGGATTGAGGGTGAATCACAATATCAATATCGTCGTAACTGGCACCGAAGAGGTAATGAGCTTCAATGACCTATGATGTGTGTATGTATGAGCACAGAGCAGAAGGTGAGACGAGCAATGATAAACAGTCATCAAAAGAACAGATACACTTCAGTAAATAAACAGCATATCACTCTTTCGTTCCAACGTTTCATTTTTCTCACCTCCAATCCCTTATTCATCATAGTGGCACTATCCAAAGTAATCTTCGCCCCCATATCCCAATTAGGATGAGTCGTTGCCTTCTTCTGTACCGCCCTTGGGTCTTCTTCACACATTTTGAACAATTCGTCCTTGCTGAAATCACGGAAAGCACCCCCACTCGCTGTCAATATAACACGACGTAATCCACCGGGAGGGACACCCTGCAAACATTGAAAGATGGCACTGTGTTCACTATCAGCGGGGAGCATGTTAATACCATGCTTTTCAACGAGGGGGTTGATGACTGGTCCTCCACTGATAAGAGTCTCCTTGTTAGCCAATGCAATGTCTTTTCCAAGTTTAATCGCCTCAATGGTTGGTAACAAACCAGCCGCGCCGACGATTCCGGTAACAACGGTATCCGCCGAACCAACAGTGGCCGCCTCTACAATACCCTCGGCACCATGAACAATCTCAGGCATATTGGTGCACCCACGTTCTTTCAACAACGTTTTCAATTCTGCAGCTGCCTCAGGTGTGCTCAACGATGCCACCTTCGGACTATACTTCATAACTTGATCTGCCATCAATTTCGCATTATTCCCCGCGCTTAATGCATCGACCACGAAGTTATCGGGACAGGCGTCGACAATGTCAAGCGTTTGTGTACCGATGCTGCCGGTAGATCCGAGGATGGAGATGCGCTTTTTAAAGGTGGATCCTTTCAGTGCCTCGTCGAGTGTTTTTTTAAGGGAGGCGGCGGAGTTTACTGGGGCGGAGGGATCGATCCATCCTTCGCCGGTGCCAGTGGAGCCTGAGACGGAGAAGACGTTGAGGGAAGATGTGGAAGATTGTTTGGTGATGGATGAAGAAGAGAGCAGATTAGTGGAGAAACCAGATGCCTGGTGACTCGCTAGAAAGAAGCCTACGGCGATGGAAGGGAGCTTCATGGTGATAGTTCTATGGGCGCAATGCAAGTTGCAGTTTGAAAGAACAAAGAGCCACAACAACGCAAAACGCAAACAGGTGCAAAAAAATGCGTACGTGGAGGTTCCACTGGAAGAGAGAAGAGAGAAGGGTCACATCCTGTCATACCATACTTAAGTACAAGTACCACTTTGCCTTTGGCTGTGGGGCGCTGGCGATCTTGTTCACTCTTTAATATCTCCAATACTCGGACAAATCTGTCCACAGGGCCTTGTTTGTGTGTGTCAAATAATACGTCATAACCACTGTACCTAACAGTCGACAATAAACAGAAGCAGAAGTAACGCTGTATGTACCTGGGACAGCCACACGAGCAAGCCTTCCAATGGCAATCACTGGGGCTTGGGACATGGGACGCCCTTACCCTTATTAACGACCCACGGCACCACTTTCTACAGAACAAACGTGTTCGGCTGGTCTGCTATAGCCAAAGTAAGAAATAAGACGAGCAACCTAGAACAATGCAAATATACTCCTAATGCCAATAATGGTGCGAGTTTGGGAAGCATCGCGGAAGAAGAAGCACAAGATGGATATTTTTCATAACGTCCTTAGCTCCTGCATTGTTCTCCAAATAAATTTTCAAGTCGTTTACCTCTCCATCCGTTCCAATTTTTACTAGAGTATCTACAAGTGAAACGTTTTCTCCACGTTCATACATGGCATCAAAGATGGCAGCATGCATTCCGAAGTATTTGGTTTATTCTCTACCTTTCTTGCAGGATTTGTCATGTAGGCAATCGGAGACGATTCGGATGATTGCGAGAAAGATTCAATGGCAGTTTCTGTTGCCCCACGTAGCACTTTTGATGAATTTGTAAGAAGGAGTATTGCAGAGGATATCAATTAATCAGGATTGTTGGAAGGCGAGAAAAATCCATCATCAGCATCATCCAGCCTACCGGCACAAAAATTGAGCACTTACCCACAGGGTCAAGCTAGATGATCTGACAAGACAGTGATAGAGAACTTTTTAGAGGTACTCATGGCGAAGGTGCTCTTTGCTTTAGTGAAAAGGAGAAGGCCACTGCTGCGTCGACAGGGATCATCGTATTACTTATCTCTGAGGAAGATTGCAACCGCCCGCAAGCGCGAAAGCGGAACGGAACTTTCTCGCTTTATGGCCTTTTCTTCAGAAGGGTCTCAGAAAAATATTTCAGCCCTACGGTAGGAATCAGTAGATATTTTCAACTCTATCATCACTCACTTCAATTTTTGGACACACTCACGGCGCAGCTCGACCTTTGAACTTTAAATCTTCTTACTCACAATATTATCATCATGTTATGTGAAAGAACCTGCACGCAAGCATCCATTCCAAATTAACGAGAGTACCCAATCTGCTAACCATCTCCTTCATTCCATTCTCATTCCACTCATCTGCAGTGTTTAATAACAAGTAGACGTCAAGGTTATCACATCAAAGATGAGCAGGTCAATCAAGGTACGAAGCAGGAAGAAGTCTTCTTCAAAGAAGCAGAAGAGGGAAGTTGATAAATATGAGGACGTAGAAACAGCCACTACAGAGACATCATCTGATCTTACGGAGCATACGCCATTAGGTGAAAAGACTTCCAGAAAGCAGCGGAAGGAGGAACAAAAACCTACTTCCTTATGGTATGATTTGAATTTAATGTGCGGCGGATGCTGCGGGGCAATGGAAGCTGTCACATCTGTTCAAGAAAATGAAGAGGAGGACCTATTTGCCGACGATGACAATCTCATCAGTAAGTTTGGGCATTCAATTATGCACAAGGCGGGGTTTGCACCGCCCGTAAAAATTATCCGGTGTACACAAGAGGATGACGCTGATTCGGTCATTACTACACCGAAAGTTCTAATCGAGCTGGCAAAGCAGTATGATCAGGAGCAGTTTTGGGCGAGTACTGCTGACCTAAATGACGATACAGATGGTACAGTCACCACATCAAGGACCGCCCTCTCTAACATGACTTCCATGAGTAAGCGGTTAATACCGAATCTATCCCTTTCGGCCGGAAGGTCCAGGGCGAGCAAGAGCGTCAAAACGATGGGAAGCAAGAAGAGCAAGAAAAGTAAGACCAGATCATCGGATGGTCGGTATGAGATATAACGTGGCAGTATCTGCACCTAAGCGTTGGTTGTTGTCGCACGGGCGCAATAAGTAGAAGTCTCTTGTTGGCAGTAGATGGAGCAATGAGCATCTTCTTGTATACACCACATCTGCGATACAAGTGACGTGAAGATTGGCATACCTTGAAAGATTGACCGCACATAATTTATATGTAGATGTTTAGGATGTCGTTAGTAATCTATTTTGTGAAACAAACAGTCTTTCTGCAGTCAGACTTTTAGATCAATACACATGATGTAAACTCTATCTTGCTCATGTTAGGTTCGCTGTAGATTTGTATCAAAATAATGCTGTGCCACAACCAATCATTATTAACGACCTGAGTCGCGTGTACAAGCAAACGCAGGCGAACACAATTGTCTATCACCTTACACCAGTATCTATTTTTTAACGTGCCTACATCTAATTAAAAGGCTAGACTAAATACAAGATTTTCAATCTGCAGCTTTCAATGCCTGAGACTGCAAGTCATGATTTGTCATTCTTGTGTTGAGTTCCACAAGGATATGATGATTGCGGTCTGTCGTGTCACTTCAATGAAACCCAATCTTCGTAACCGAAACGAACTGTCTTTGGTTGATCATCACCTTGCCCCATGTCATGCATGTAGATTAGAACTAACTCAGTGCATGTTTCTTCGATCACCTTGTTGCGTCGTCGATGCGTACATACAGGTTCATGAGCCCATTACGAAAAATCGTACGCTAAATTAAATCAGTGCTTATGTCTTATGTCTGATTACATCATGATCATGTAATAGATACCTCAAGGCGCATCAGACTCAAGATAACTATTTTGCCGTTGAACGAGATAGAGAGGATAGAAGAAAACTCCTGAACACTTCTTTTGTGTGAGAGGAGCGGAGCGCTGATTTCGAGTTTTGGCAGGTTTTGGATATGGTAGATGACGATACTTACTTGCTTCTTTGGTAGGAGTACCATTTTGTACCTGTCGTATTATTCTCGTAAAGAAGAGAAGAATCAAGGGGCGGGCAAGCAGAAGAGCCAAGAATTATCTATCTAGATGTGCATAATGTTTCACAGATAGAAGCCAACCAAGCTAATCATCTATAATAAAACAATAATAAGATCACAGAAAAATGGTGGAGAATAACCAGGCCTTCGGATGGCTAATGAAGTCAGCAGTGTCCGCTCTCCTCCCAACAGCCACCACCAGCAATGCAATAGAGGGATGCAATGACGTTTCCGTTCTAGTGGAAGGGGTGGCACGTGATTTTGAAACGTTATTGTCTGCAGTAGTATCATCTTCTGCCGCTGAAACAGCGACAGATGAAAAAAGTGCTTCTTGTGATGCGCCCACCAACGGATGTACCGAAAATAATAATAACAGCCTTACGAAAGACAATCTCACAGCACGTCTGGACCGAATTAAAACTCTGCTGTATGAAGAACGTTCCGCCTCTTCGGCAGCAGTGACTAGTAATAACGGAAGTATCAATTTGAATTGGACTCCGGGGGTGGCTACGGAGGTGTTTAAATGTTTCATTGCCTCAAGCAACAACGACGACAACAACTCGGAACAACAAGACCTGCTACCAAAATTACTGCAAAACCTCCCCTCTCTCCCCTTCGAAGCACGAAAGTCCATCTCCGCCATCTTCAACTACCTCCTAGTTTGCGGACTAGACGGTGTAGACGCGATACAATTCGCCAGTGTCTCTACTGCCTTTGGAGCATATGTCTTGGAACGCGCCTCATCGATTATTGGAACATTTGTTCACTGTCATGATTGTAAGAGTCAGGGAAAAAGTGAGGGTGGGAGTGGTGGAGGCGGGGGTGATAATGGGGTGGATATAACATTGCTTTGCGGGTCGATGTTGCGTTCGTCATTGAGGCATGCGGCGATCTATCGATGGGTGTTGGATGATGCAAACTGTCAACAATTGGTATATCCATTTTTAGATGAGTATGTTCATGATCCGAATTTTGATGTGAGTAGTGATGCATTGGAGACAGTGCGGGTCATGTTTACTGGGTTGGCGGCTCCTACTGGAGGAGGGAATGGTGGAGGTGCGGATGGTTACAATGATGACACCGATGCAGCCTATGAAGAGTACAAACAACAAATGGAAGCCACTGCCGCAGAATTCTTGGAACGAAAATACGATCCAATCATCATGGATAGGATTAATAACAAGTGCATTTCATCCAATGCCAACTATATGACACGACGAATGTCATTGCAATTGCTATCCACAATATTATTGAATCGATCGAATTTCAATGTCATGATGAAGTACATTTCCTCCTCGCAAAATTTAGTCACGATACTATGTCTATTGCGTGATCCCTCACCGCACATCACATTGGATGCATTTCAAGTGTTCAAAATATTTGTGGCTAATCCTGGAAAGCCTCCGGAGGTGGTGAAGATATTGTTTGATAATAAGTTCAAATTGATAAAGTATTTGAGTGGGTTGCATAAGGAGAGGGAGGGGAGTGACGAGCAGTATAGAGACGAGAAGGGTTTGGTGATTGCCACTTTGGAGGGTTTAGAATTAGAATCGTGATGATTGAGGTAGGAGAGATGATGATTGTTGGCTTTGACATTATTGAAAAATGAACACTTTATTCTCTCTGGAGAGTGCATTTGACTCGAGTCTACTGGATACTGTCTAATGGATAAAGTCACACATGAAATGCTGATATTACGTCTCCATCATGTCTCTGACTCTGAATACGCAGTCAGGCTCGATTAGTTTATTTTTGGAAGCTTGTATGGTTTCACCAACCGCGAATGGCATTCCACATCATTATCCATGGGTTGAGTCGGAGACAGATTATCGTACCAAGCGAATCTATTTATGCGTTTGCGTAGGCCAGAGAGAGTCGGACTCACATTGGAGAGTTAAAGAGTCGGGCTACTAAGTTGTCATGCAGCTTCTCCGGTATGTGTTGTGTCATCGTAAAAATCAACTTCTCTACAAGATGGTACACAAATATCATGTTTATTAGGCTCATCCGCCTCATAAATCTCACTCTAACTCTTGTAGCAAAGAACTCCAACCCTTCCATAATACAAGTGCAAAAGATACTTCTGCTGGCAACTAATATCAAATCCAAACCCTTCACCTACAGCGCACTGCCACGATGGACCAAACTTTTTATCAAGCGAGTTCTTAATTAGAGCAGAAGTACTCTCGTAATCGTTGGTGCTTTGGAACTTGTCGATAGCCATGGTTGCGATGTCCACTGCGTCGTTTCCCATTTCGGTTGGCATGTCAGAATACTTGTCAAGTGGAGCGTTTGGGTAGGAAAGAATGAGCCAGTCAAGAGAGAAATGCGTTTGCACCAATTTGGACGACGAAATACTTAAGAAGAAAAATTCATTCCTTCACTCACCTTGACCAAAGGTTTCAACAAATACTTTTTGAACTCTTCCTCATCGATGATATTATTCTTCTTCGTTGCGTTCATTGTACTTCAAGCCTCTGCGTTCGAAAGTGGATCATCTCCAAAGGGAAAACTTCTTTGTTCGTCCCGTTGATTTGAGAAAAAAGTCGAGAAGCGAATAACTCAAGACATTCCCGCGAAAATCTGTACGATATCGTATCTTAAATACAGAAGTAGTAGGTTGGCCGGACCCAGGCGTACCCAGCCTTTGCACGCAACCAGAATCAAACCATTGACATTGAACCAAAACTTTGTAAGTCACTGAGCCAATAATCGATTATTGGCTCTCGTGGCTTTTACATTATTCTGATTTTGGCTCAGTGACTTTTATGTTTTTATTGATGATGCATCTCGCTCAGTGTAAACTCTTAAAAATGAGTGGTGTTTCTGATGAAGCGGTATTAATTTCGGGGCATTAACCCCCATAACCCACACCAATTCGGGGCGCCCGGGGGCAAAAAGAACCTCTTTCGGTGTCGACGTCCAACCACTCATTGACCACAAATACATACGATATTCAGATCAAATAGGTACCATATTATTTTCCTAAACATGAGCGAGGTGGCTGATAATGAGAAGGCGGCTGTCGCTACATATGTTCGCACAACAACAGCCGATGCATCAACACGGCCAAAGAGCAAGAAGGAGTTACGGGCTGAGAAAAAGGCAGCCAAAAAGTCAGCAGCTGCTGCGGCCGCATCACCTACAAATGAAACAAAGATGCCGTCAAAACATGAAAGTAAGGAAGAAAAGTACCGCCTAAAGAAGGAGCGTAGAAAACAACAATTGAAGGAGCGAGAGAAGGAATTTCTGAGGGAGAAAAAGGAGAGGCAAAAGAAACGCAAAGCAAGAGAGTTGCATGCAGTGGGTGGTGGACTAGATCCTGTTTTGGCCGCTAAACGTTTAGAAGAAAGAAAAAATAAGAAGAAACGGAAGAAGGAGCAGAAAGATGCATTAGAAGAGTCGAAGTTCTTCGGAAATGATATGGCTGTTTTTGACAAGGTCTTCAATGGAACCGGAGAGGAGGATGAGGAGGGAGTTCGAACACTAGAAATGGGAGTAAAGTGCAAAGATGTTGTGATTGGCAAAGGACAAATTGTTGAAAACAATTCTCTGTTGACCGTCATGTACAAACTAAAAAGTGGCAAAGGGATTTTGATTGATAGCTCAAAGAAGTTCATTTTCCGAGTTGGTAAAGGAAACGTCATTCGAGGTTGGGACATTGGAGTGCTCGGGATGGCAGTGGGAGGGGTACGTAAATTGATCGTTCCACCAAAGGCTGGATACCAAGGACAAGATATTGGAGCTGGACCTGGTGCCTTATTATACTTCGATATTACAGTCCTCGCTTGCACATGAGTCAAGAAAATTCAGTAAGGTCAATTTTCGTTTATACATTTTGATACAACACCCTTTTCCCAATTCCTTAATTGCATCTTAAGCTTAGTCGAAAGAAACCTCCCCACACAAAGCTTCCCACTCTTGTGCACCAGGTGCGAACTCGGGCAAATAGCTTGCCTCTGCTGCCTTCTCCATAACAATCTTGTTTGGACGACGGAGTTTTCCACCACTTTGCATTACCCTAAGCTGAGTTTCACAACACCTCTCAAAGTAATAAGCGAGCACCCAAGCTTCTTTGACCGAACTGCCGAAGCATGCAAAACCATGATTGTACATAAGAAGAGTATTGCATCCCTTGACGCTCTTGACGGCTTTGGCAAGAGCAGGCTTTTCGGACGCATCGTCGCTTACACCATCCCATTCGTACGTCGCTACTTTGCCGTAAAAGTAAGCTGAATCCTGAGTGATTGTTTGGAAACCCTCCTCAAGGCAGGATACTGCGGTAGCTGCTGGTGTATGCAAATGAATAACAGCCTTGACATCAGGGCGAGCAGAGTAAATAGCCTCATGGATAATGTCGGCGGTGACATTGGAAGAGCTGAATACCAAATCTTCAGGGTTGATGGTCCCCCACATCTTCCGTCCTGGAGTGATTAGACACCCACTGCGGTGTCTGGCAGAGATGTGATTCCATACGAGCATATCCATGCCATACTTGGCTGTTAAGCGATGAGCCACAGCGAGATCATACCGCAAAATCTTCTCCTCTGCCTTTTGTCTTGCATCGGAGTGACCAAGCCCGTAGTGATCTTCAATGATAGGCTGAATGTCAGTCACCAACTTTTCACGGACGTCCATGGTATTTGTAGCATAGTGAGGAAAGATGAAACAATTATCTTTCTTCCACAATGGATGATCAGCAGGTAATGGCTCTGGATAGGTACAATCCAGGATGGCATACCTGATTGATTTGTTTTCCAGTGCTTCTGTAAGAGCGTCAGTGTCTACGACCTTTCCTCTGGAAACATTAATGATACCTGCTTCCGGCCTGAGGCAACCGAGAATCTCCTTATCGATGAGGTGTTCCGTGCTTTTATTCAAAGAACACAAAGGCAACAGCACATCAGCCTGCGATGCAAGGTCTGTCAACTTCTCCACATATTCCAGTTTAAGCTTGCTCTCAACATCGAAATCGCGCCTATGCTTCGGGACAGTATAAATGATACGGGTATCGGGAGCAAGTTTACGGATTTCGGCAATCAAACCCTTGGCAATAAGGCCAAGCCCAACAATAGCGATGGTACAAGAAGTCAATGACTTTCCCTCGCAATTCCAATTCAGATTCCATCCCTTGGACGGGAAAGCCACACCAAGTTGATTGAATGCATCACGAAGTCCAAGAGTGATAAAGCAGAGCGTGTATTGAATGACATGGTTCGTAATGGCATCCCTACCTGATTGCTTCACAATGATACCCTTGGCCTTGCATGCATCTAGATCAATGTGATCGAGTCCAGCAGACATTGTAATTAGGAGCTCAACTGTACTAGGAAGTGCATCAATCTGTTCCTTTTGCATCTTCTTCAAAATGTCCACAACAACTACATTTGGTTCTTGCCCCTCCTCCACCTTCTGCGAAGGCTTATTCACATCAAGAATCAGATGATTTGTCTTGACAAAAGGCACAGGAGTCTTGACAGTAAGTTCCATGAACACAGGCTTCCTTGCATGAATGAGACCCCACTTGAACACACCCCGTTCAATCTGCGTAATGCGACGGCAGATACTATCCCGATAATTCATCAAGAGGACGCGATTCACATTGGGTCCGCTGTCCCCATGTTCTAGCACAAATGTTACCTTCTTCAACATGAGCTGGAAACTAATCCTCAGATCAGTTGTCAGATTGATGAACTTGACGTCCTTAAACCCTACCTCTTCACATGTCTTGATGATTTGACTCGGATTCAACCAATCATTGATACGATTCCTCTCAGCAAACTGGGCAAGTTCTTGCACCGTCAAATCTGGATTATCACCACACATTAAATCACAAAATACGAATGCTCCACCAGGCTTGGTAACGCGATATGCCTCAGCATACACCTTCTTCTTGGTCAAGGCATGGATGAAGGCATCTTGACTAAATGCCAAATCGTACTGGTTCTCTTCAAACGGGATCTCTTCAAAGGATGCTTCGACTACATCAATACGATCACTCATGTCCATTTCAGAAGCAGAATCTATCGCCATGTCATTCTGCTCCTTGCATAGATTGAGACATGTCACCTTGGAGATGGTCGCCGAGTGTTTTTGGACGAGGTGAATGGCCGAGGCACCGGTACCAGAACCAAGATCAATGTAGCTGAAGTCATTGGAGTCCATACGATGTGGAAGTAAGGACATGGATAGATTGTACATGTAGTCGGTCATTGCCTCGGAGGCCCGGCCGTATGCTCCGGGCTGATCTTGATCGAGGCCGTCCCATTTTCCCTGTGTGCGTAAAAAGATGAAGATTGTTAGATACAGACATGATGTCTTATGAGCGCAACACGCTACATCCAATGAATGAACTTACATAATGGATAAAAGTAGAATTATCCCCCAATACATTCGAATAGAACTTCAATTTGACTCTATCCGGATTTGCAATGGTATGAGGTTTCAACCGAGCATCACCGCTGACTTGTTCTTCCGGTCCGATGATCGATACGGAATCCGACCTAGAGGGTCGATGATTGTACGGGGAGTTCGGCGTGTTGACGGACTCGTCATCGTCAATATCAAGGCCGGCGAGGTTGGTGGAGGAAAAGAAGGAGGAGAAGTGGAATTGATCTGCGATGCAGATGACATCCTCTGCTGGCTTGGAGTTTGGATTTGGTGGCATGGTTGTGATTTTTTTTTGCGTAGGTCGTAAAGTTATGAGTTCGTAGAGATGATGGGCTGACTGCTGTTGGTAAGATGAAGGCAGGCAATTACTATGTCGATGATCGGATATGAAAGAATTCTTCGCTGATGTATTTACTGGTGCGTTGTCTGCGTCTTGTGTTCTTGTTTGAGTTTATGCCAAGAGGTTAGTTTTTATGGTTCATAGCAAAGTGTTTTTCTGGGATCAGCGTCTTCTGAAATCTTTGGCCAATGCTCACGACAAAAGTTCCAAAAACGTGGCGGGGAACAAATGCTGAAAAAGTTCTGTTCTAGTACGCACGTAATAATGTGTCTGTCCATACTTCGGCATTTTGGACGCGTGCTTGTTACAAACTTTGTGTGAGATGAGTGGAGGGCCTTTTTAGGAGATGATGGGCATCTAGAGTGTCACAGTCAACGGAGGAAGGACGATAAAATCGCCTCGGCGACAGAACAGTTTCTCACTCGGACAAAACACCACAACACGTTGCAAAATCAACCCCAATGCCGTGGAAAGCTTTGGCATCAAAGTGGCGAATCTTGGAAAATTGATCTGGTTTTTCTAATCTACGATCGTTCTTCTGCAAAGATATGTACAGCTGCATTGTCATAATTACACATTGCTATGATACTGAAAACAATCATTCTTCTACTCCTCCACACTACGTTCATCAACGCTACTACATCATCATCCATACCATCATCACAACTAAGAAGAAAAATGACCACCGCCGCAGCCCAAGTCGATCCATCCATCTACGGTAAATCCGGAGACATCTCCAAACACCTCGAGGGAGTCAAGAAACAGTACGATACCCAAAACAAAATTGAATTCTACAAGCAGGTCATGGGAGATGGTACGGCCAACATTCACTTTGGCAAGTGGGATAATGTCGATTTGGATCAGGAGGGTGCGTATGGGAAGGCGAGTGAGCAGATGACGGATTATATGTTTCAGTTGGTTAGTGGATTGTGTGATTGCGAGGGAGATTTCAAGTATGTTGATCTTGGCTCGGGGTGAGTAGTATCATGTTCATGTTGTTTTGTAGTGGATATATGTAAGCTTGCTTTCTTTTGGTTGCAAGAGGGTCGATTACTGACATTTCTTTTTGTGCATTCCATCATTTTTTCGTATTTCTACTCTACAGAACAGGAGCAGCAGCCCTTCGCTTGGTCAAGATGCACCCTCATATCAAACACGCCACCTGCCTAAACCTATGTGATAAACAGAACGCTCTTGCCACCAAAGAAGCAGCCGAGGCAGGCCTCGCAAGCCGCATCGAGGTCGTCACCGGAACCTACGAGGATGCACCATTGGAAGATGATAAATACGATGCATGCTTCTCACAAGATGCATTTGTTCATGCATTTGAAAAGAAACAAGCATTTAAGGAGGCATTCCGCATTACAAAGCCTGGTGGAGCGTTTGTTTGGTGCGATTTGATGTGTGGATCGGGAGAGGGTGTGTCGGATGAAGAGCTGCAAACGTTTGCGGCGACCAATATGGTGAATGATTGGCTCTCTCCGGAAGAGAATGTTGCCGCCTGTCAAGCAGTTGGGTGGGAGGATGTCAAATTCGTGGATCTTACTGCGGATATTCGTATTAGTTTCCAACTCATGTTGAAAAAGGTTGAGAAGATTCTTGCCGATGGCAATCCTGCTGGGATTGATGAGAAGTTGTTAGCTTCGTATAAGACGAATTTGGGAAATCGCATCACGCAAGTTGATCGTGGAGTGTTCAAGTGGGGAGTGGTGCATGCCAAGAAGCCTGCTACTAAGTAAATGGGGTGAATGGAATTGTGATACGATGTCGGTGTCGTCTTTGTACTTCTATGCTAAATGAAAGGATGAAAGTGGAAGTTTGTCGCTAATAAATTGAATGCATTAATCAATATACTGTGCTATATGCATACTCGTCACGGTCGATTCGGTGTTGGTAGACTACCAGCCATTGCAGCAACGCTCAATCCTCCATGTTTGGTGCTGAACGCAACATCTAAAGAAGGTATGCCAGCTTCTCGCATGACACGTACATCTTTACCTATCACTGCACAGTCGATAGATCGTCGTGATGACGACGATGACGATAACAGAACATTTGCCAGCTTTCTATAAATTGTATTGTTCGTTTCACTTTGTGATAAGCGCTTTCCATAGGGAGGATTGGCAACAACGAGAAGAGACTGTTGTGCTGCATCATCCATTACATTTGACTTCTTTCCATCCTTCGACTGCTGATTTAGTAGAGGATGAGAGACAAAAGATCCCTTGACAAAGTCAATACAATTATCCACTCCAGCTCGTTTTGCATTGGCTTTTGCAGCATCAAGCGCTTTTGGATCAATATCACCAGCTGCAACGCAAACAGGTTCATATTGTCTTGCGCTTGACCCAGCAGACATCGCTTTCGATTTCATTTCTTCCCACAGTACAGGATTGAAAAAGCATGTACCATCTAAAGGTGCAGGATGAAATCTTCCCGGAGGCAACCCTAGCTGCAGTGAAGCACCTTCAATTGCAATCGTCCCTGATCCACAAAAAGGATCAAATAGAATACGATGATTCGTTCCTCTTGATGAGGGTGAAGGCAAATCCGCCGCGAAAGAGTCATCACTATTCTTTGAAAACTGCTGTCGCAAATCCCAACACGGCAGTAATCCTCCAGCCATTAACAAAGCATATGCCAAATCTTCTCGCAGTGGTGCTCGGTGTGGTTTTAATCGATACCCTCGCCTGTGAAGCGGGGTTAAAGATGTATCAAGAGATAGCTGCACCACATCTCGATCAATGCGAGTCATCAGCCTAACTGTTTTTGCTGTTGCTGCGTCTGACATGTTTGGAATTATCTCCCCAATGGTTTGTTTCAATCTTTCTTCAATCGCCTTGGTGTGCATCAACTTGCTTTTGGATGTTGTCACATGTACTTGCACATTCACCAGAGAGTTTTCGTTTCCACAGTGCCCACTTGTAGTTAGCCATTCATCCCAACGCTGTGAAATGATCAAATCTTTCACCTTTCGCTGCAATTCAGGAAACCCTCTTGCACGGAATAGAGGAGGAAGTCCTTCAAAATGATCATCGTTTAGGCGTATATAGATGTGAGATGCAGTGCCAATGTACAAGTGAAGGATATAAAGATGGTGCAATGATGGCACGGTGAGTTTGACTCCTCCTCGCAAGATATGAGGCTTCCCTTCGCTACGTTTGCTCACTTCACAATCGTTTGATAACCAGTGAGAATGAAGGTATTCGACTTCTTTCAGCAGCAGTGGCTCTAATCCAGGCAAGCAAGAAATGAATACCGAAAAAGGTGCTTGAAATTGTTGCGACTTAGGTTTTGTGTATGGTGCATGTTGTTGATGGCGCTTCTGCTGTAATGGAGTCTCATTGCTTCTATTGTTAGATGACGATATCTTATCGATTGTTTGTTTTCCTGGTTGCTGCCCTCTGTTTCCCCATTGCAATTCATGCTCACCATTATTATTTTGCAAAGCAGATGATGTGCTTGCATAATAATGCCGTCGGCCAAAAAGAGCTACCCGACCGGCGGACTCCGCCCTTTGGTGCAAGAAGATGATGCAGCACCCCTTCCTCTTCTGATTTTGCAGCACTCTATTCATTATACCTCGCTTGGTGCAACATACAACAAGCACATTGATCCACTATTTTCTCAGAGACAGGCACATGCCAGAGGAGGAGAGCAACAAGTAGAGAGGTTCGAAGGCGGGTATGGATGAAAGATGAAAGATAAAAGATGAAAGATGAAAGCACGCAGGGCACAACAACTACATGCAAGATCGTACTGAGTTCCGACGCAGGGAGAGAGAAATATGAGACCCCCCCGCTAGCCCCCCACTTCCTCCCCACCTCCCTCCTCCCCACTTCTTTCAGGAACGAGGAGGCAGTGGATAGTGGATTCAAGCCAAGACATGGCGTGGCATGCATGTGGCATGGATGTAGACACCCTTGACTCGGCCTTTTAGTCAGCGACACGAGGCTTCAAACATATCTCCCCTGCTGCGGTGCTGCGGTTTGGTCGTCAGTTATATAGATACATAGTGATGTATGTGTGTGTCGTATATAACTTGAGGTAAATTGCAGAGATGGCAGCCAATCAGAAATTCAGCCGCAACTGTGCATGTCATCATTATTCATCCAATACTAACAAACCACAACACAATCGGCCGACAATGGAAGCACTCCATCAACTCATTCAAAACCGACAATGGGATCAAGTGCAGGATTCGATACGACAGGATGCAAGTGTGGCAATGAGGATAGATGATTCACCAGAGGAAGATTGTTGGGTAGATGAGGCTCGAAGACGATGGGTTCAAAGGCAGAAGCAAGATGCTTCTGATGGTGACGACGAAACAGAAAAAATAGCAACAGATTTGAGACATGCATTTGCACTAATGAAACTGAAGAATCAATGCAAAACATCTAGTACAGAAGAGGACAATGGCAATCCACCTATGCAGCTGCGGTATTGGGTTGGAAATGGAGTGAATAACAACAACAATAGTGAAGCATTTAAATTAAGAAGGATGACATTGCTCCATTCTTTGTGCAGATTGGAATTTTCTTCACAAGGGAATCAAGGTGATGGGTCAGAAGATGATGATATTGCAATGGCCATTCAAACTGCGGAAATGATCATTTCGGCATCACACAATGAACACCAACCTTGCTGTCCTTGTCAGTATTGTCCACCTATGTTCTTCCCGGCCGTATCAAAAGGGATTGAAGAAGACGAAGAGGAGGAGATTAGAGAAAGAGAAGATGGTGTTGTATTGCACACATCTGCTCTAACAATAACTGATAAAATGGGTGGTACTCCTCTGCATGAGTTGACAGGTTCTGGATCACATCATATTGAGTTGATACAGGCTCTTTTCAGGGGTTGTGCCCCGTTAAATGTCAACAAAAGTGGTCGAAGTCAGAGACCCACCGTGTATGACCTTTTGGCTGCACCAAATGATCATGGCTCGACACCGCTACATTTTATGTCGGAATGTGATCAGGCAGATGAGGGAGTTCTTCGCTTTGTCCTTGAACAATGCCCTCTTTTTGTCGACTCAAACGAAGAACATATTCATCCATCCATGATTGGAGACAATGAAGGCGATCTCCCTTTGCATTACGCTTTGTCCAACTGCGCCCCACCGGTTTGCATTGAGATTTTAACAGCGTTGGGTGACAAAAGGGCGACATTGGTTCCAAATTCTCGGCATCAATTGCCTATAGATGTCTTAATCGAATATTATTCTGAGAATTTAGAAGACTTCTTTGAGAAACAAAATAGCGATAGCGATGATTCTAACGAGGAAAGTGAAGATGATAGTGACGAGGATGAGGAGTCGAGTAGTAGCGAAAGCCACCTGTCAGAAGAAGTGATCACGGACAACAACGACCAACTTCCAGAGAAAATAGCATCTGCCATGGTGGCTGCCAATGTGAACAGACCAATAGAAGGCAATATCTCTAGTGCATGGGCTTTGCTTGAACGTAACAATGCTTGCGGAGATCTTTCCCCATTACATTCACGTGGCAAATGCTACCTCTGTCCTGGGAAATCGGTTGACCTCGTAAGGCAGGGAATGATTTCCGGAGACTCAAGTGATTTTTGGGATAGCGATCTGTGGAAACAAATGATCGTGCTCATTGGTGCAGCTGCAGCGGCAATATTGGAATCAAGTGGATTCACAAACACAAACGAAAGTGGATCTTCCTCTGCGATTCTACAATCGAATCCACTACATGCTGCTGTGATTGCAACAAAGTATGGGCATTTTCCAGCGTTTGCGTTGGCTATGGCATCTCCTCTCGACTCAAACTACAAGAATGAAATGGCATCTACGTATTTTCTTGGTTACCTTCCTCTACACTGGATATGTGGTGACATATCCTTCCTCTTGGATTCCGCAAACTCTGTTCAAAAGCAGTATCAAGATCAACAGAACCCGAGCACTGAACAATGCAATGAACTTGTACGATTCAATACGATCGAACTCGGAATAACCCTAATACAGTATGTGCTCCTCCTTTGGCCTGAAGCGGCTCGCGTACCGACCAAAGACCACGGTGAATTGCCTCTGCATCTATTCCTCAAAGATAAGCGCGCACTCTGGAACTATCTTTCCAAGAAGAAAACTGCTCAAGCACGTGACGTAAATGGCATGCCATTTGATCCTCTCGAAAGCACGTCGGTCGCAAGAGTCTCACCTGATACGCCAAGGTGTACACCGTGGGATGAAATCAAAAGCCTTTTGTCTGCATGTCCGGAAGCGTTATCAACACCGAGTATGACAAATCATTTGTATCCATTTCAGCAGGCTGCCACGGCTTCGCATTCTTTATCATCTGACGAAGACTCTGATGGAGATGATATTGATGTGCAGAAAAAGACCCGGCTCCTTTCTCTTGAAAACACCTACCGGCTTATCCTAGAAGACCCTTCGGTCGTCTATACGGAACGTTTGAAAACGTGACAATCTCGAGCAGCTAAAATAGGAACAGGAACGCTTGAAAACGTGAACATTCAGAGCCTAATTTGGTATTATTTGTTTTATTATAACCACACGTCATGAGCTAAGCAGTTTAATTTCTTGCCCACCTGCTCGGGGTGTCCATATACGTCAAATGGACATAAGGACGGAGCTGAAGTTGGCTCTAAAGAGTTGTCAGCAGTATGTGAGCTCATACCCCTCTAAAAATGTAATATACTCTGTGCATTTACACAGATAAATATCGAACATAGATGTCATGCTCCAACATAAGGTTTGATTAACGCATCCATCCATCTATCGAAGTCAATAATATTTAGTTTCCAGCAAGTGGAGCATAGATGTCGAACTTATCAAAGAAGATGAAAGGCTTTCCATCAAGTTGTTCGTGAACCATCATACCGAGGATACCCATTTGTGCGGCACGTCCATTGTTCAACTCCCTTGTCCTCAAATCGATCATATCAGCCTCATTTCGTGCATATGGTCCAAATCCAACAGGCCATGGACTGGCACTGAAATCACCGGGGAAGGATCCCTCCTTTTGCTTCCAGGAAATTTCAAGGAATCCGGCGGTGAGGAGAACAGGGACCAAGAACTCAGGTCCACTGAAGACAGCCTCTGTTTTGTGCGATTCAATTCGGTAAACGGGAATGCAATTTAGGATGAGCATCAATTTTCAAGTGCAGAACCATCAGCTAATCAAAACAAACAAAAAAAGACAGCGAGCCAATCAATTACTTACGGTGTCCAGCGGCGACATCCTCACATCCAGGGAAGCGAGCACCAGACCAGGTAGTGGCATATCCCCATGTAGCAAGCATAGCAATACGGCCATGCTTCAACTCAACTGCACGAAGACGGTCAAAACGCGCCTGGTCGCCATTGGTCACGAAACCGAGGGGATCCCAGCACCCGAGTTCGGCGGATGCAGCTCCGATTTCGGAGTCGAAAGCGGCGTTGAGGGCGGTAGATGCCTTGCCGGTTTGGGCGGGGGCAAAGGCGGCGGCGCCGGCGACGAGGGTGGCGAGGATAGCGGTCTTCATGGTTATTTTGTTGGAGTGATTTTGTAGTAACACACACCACGAGAAGTGCGTGTCGAGGTTGAAGATCACTCATGGAGGTGGATCTTGCTGTCGGCTTACTGGGACACCTCGCCAATGGGGATCTGAAGATCAGCAAAGTTCTCATCTCAGCGCAACAAAGTTGTCGATGGATCCCACGAATGTCTCAAGACAATGCCGATAGTATCTAAGCCAAGACGCTCCGATGGACACGATTGTTCCCACTCAAGGTCAATACGGCGCTCCTGCCCCCGCCCCTCCTCCTGCCCCCTTGGGAGGTGAGGAGCAGACGAGTGAAGCGGGCCTCGCCGGCACCAGAGTTCATTTTTTGGATGGAGGTGTCGATGGAGGTGTTGATGTCGATGTCGACACCAACGCCACCAACAAAAAGCGCCGCAGGGTCTCTTACGAAGAAGATAGTAGCAATGATGGATGCAACAATGATGACAACAATACGACAACAACGACGTCAAAGGAGGAGGAGGTGCGCCAAGAATTGTCATTGTGTCGGGAAAAAGATGAGAAGAATAATGTCAACAACTCGGAGACAACGACAAAGCAACAACGAGGAAGGGCACCACAACAACAGCAGTCATCACAGCAGCTTTACCAACATTCACGATTTCTCGTTGATGCGACCAAAAAGAAGTCTCAGCCACAACCACCACCGCAGCAGTCTCTACAACCAGCTCTTCTTCGACCACAGACTCGGACAGTGGTAGTATTACGTCAACAAAAATTAGGAATCAGACTTGAATTTGTGGTCAAAGGTAATACTACCTCTGTCCAAGCAATCATCCAAGCAATATCTCCCGATGTACCACACGCAAACTTGCTTCAAGCTGGTGATGTCATAGTTGGTGTCAATGGCAAACGATTTCCAAGCAGTAGTTGTGCTTCTGATCATCGACAAATAGTGAATTCTGTGATGGTGAATACACCACGACCAATGACGGTTACTTTTGAGAGATTTCAGAGGAGGTATGCTATGTCCGCTACGATTTCGGTGAATGGAAACATCGGAAAAAGAAAAGGTGAAATGTTTGCTCGGATGAAGAAAAGTCATTTTGAACATATCACCCAATTGGAAGAGAAAGTCAATGAGCTGGAAGATAACGCAACAAAGCAGGGATTCATCAATCTCATTGGAGAACAGAGGGAATTGTTGTCAAAATGGAGCACCACCAAGACAGATCTTCCAGACGAAGTAGCTGAAGCAGAGCGGCAGCGACATGCAGCATTTGTTGCAGTATTTCAGATAGAGCGGCAAGCATCGGAAAATAAGAAGCAAGAACGAGAAGAGGCTCGGCGTTTGAAGCAGCAAGAACAAGAGGCTCGGCGTTTGAAGCAGCAAGAACAGAAAGAGGCTCAACAGCAAGAAATGCGATTGTGGATTGGAGTTCCTCTTGGAGAAAAGGGACTAAAGATTGTAACAAAATTGCATCCAAAGATTGGTTCAGAGCACAAGAAAGTGCTCAAACAAATCGAAAATTTGTGGCCCAAGAAAGACAAGAATAGCAAAGCAGAATTGAAAAAATTGGTGTTGTCAATGAAACGTGGGAATCTTTCATTGAAAACGTCGTACACATCAAGGTTTTTGCGATTGAGATTGCATGATGAGGAGCTAGTGTATCCAATCGGGGATGATGTTCATTTGAAAAGAATAAAGACAAAAATTCACAACATTCAATGTCGAGGTAGTACTGAGACTAAAGTGCTGTATGGTGCAACAGCTATTTGTCGTCCACGCTCAAATGAAGATGTTGCCATGTTTATGGATAGAATCAGATCAAAGCTGAAGGTTGTGTGAGTAGAGTACTACTTTATATTATAGATGAATTAATAAATTATGTATTTATGAATCATTGACTACTCTGTAAATCTAAAACATAATTCTACCATCATCAGCCAATTTTTGAACTGTTTGCATAGAGATGAACCCGGTAGAGATGAGATGAGAATAAAAATCAACATCATGACATGCAAAATTACGGTCCTCCCTGTTCAATGGCTGCTTCTCTCCGTCGTCTTTGTTAAACCATTCGCCATAGCCTGACCAATTTTGAATTTGGTTAATATGCTCAAGCTTCTCATCACGCATAGGGTGATGAGTATTTACTGTGCGGTAATATATTGTTTGAAGAAAGCCGCAGGCCCATAACATATTATTGAGCCGACCTCGTGCTGGCTCTTGTGGATATCCACAAGTAGTTCTCCATGCACAACCAATCTTGGTACTCATAATTCTACGGCACCACCCTTTCACGGAGTTGCTGGTGTTGTTGTCGTTCAACATGGTAACTAAAACTGCAATTACTCTCTGCCCTAAACCATACTCAGCAAAGTACACTTGGCCGTTGGGTTGAGTGTCGATGGCACGCGGAACAAAACTGCATCCAAGAGCCCATGAAGTGCGAAAGTATCTGACAACCCCGCCCAATCTCTCCGCAGCCCTTTCAAATAAACTAGCAACACATGCACGATCGAACATGTTCAAGAGGAACCATTCACCCGCATGCCTGACTGCTGAATATGCCAAGTGCAAAGCGTTTTCAGCATCTTCAGAGTTGCCAGGATAAGACAAAGCAACACACTGGAACGCGGCAAAGTTATTCCATGTTCTCAAATGGCTGATCTTATCCATAAAATCTTTCCAATTTGCTGCTCTTCCAATCTTGGTTAATTGCCTAAGAAGAGTAGAGAATTCGGTGCTCCCATCATGCTGCTGTTCGGTTTCGCGAAGTTTGTCGCTGAATTCTTTATCCAATATTAGATAAACGAAGTACACTACATCAAAATTGTCTTTGTCACCTCCTTCATTGTTGCCGCCATCTTTGTTATCATCCACCCCCTCAGCCACCGCCTCGCTGCTGTTGTCATCCTCATCACCGCCGTTGCCGCCGGGGAGGCCATCGCTGCTGTTGTCATCCTCATCACCGCCGTTGCCGCCGGGGAGGCCTGACAATCAGCACGAAATGTACACTATTGCACAAATCCGAAACTGTTTACAGGCCGTACATAATTGCACTGNTCCGAGCCCGCCGACAACCGCTGCGCTAAATCGACTGGGGCCCCGAGGGCCAGATCAGCCTCAAGTTTCCGCCCACCAAAAAATAAATAATGGTGATCGGTGGCAGAAAGCTGCAATGCTTGAATGTTTTCGGGTGTTAGAAGATCTTGGATGAGTATGCCCTCATCAACATAGAGATTTACGTAACCTTTTTTGTCAATAGTTTTTATAGTAATCTTCACCTGTAGCTGGTCACCAAGAGCTTGCTGCTGCTGCTGCTTTCCTACTCCAGTGGCTTTGTTGTAGGAACCATCCATTTTGTGAGTGATGAAGTGTTGGTGCTTGGTGTTGATAGATAGCTTACGTGTGTAGCCGCGAGGCACCAAGAGGGAATGGGAGGAGCGCCGCTGATCGCGATGTGCTGCGCGAGTGGGTGGAACTGGTAGTCCTAGCTACAGTAATTTGGTTATGTCCAGAACTAACCCAGCTCCACATCTTCCCTCTTTGTCGTGTCTACCGCTTTGGATATGTCACTGAA